>JANHZU010007271.1:26832-40925 GCA_032468055.1 Acrochordus granulatus
ACAGGCCTCTCTCATCTTTTTAAGTGGGAGAACTTGCACAGTTGGTGGCTGACTAAATACTTTTTTGCCCCACTGTATGTTCATCACCAAGTTGTTCTTTACTGATAACTTTTTATGCATAATATACTTCTCCCTTATTTGTGCATATGAACGCAAGTGAAATTATTTTTAAATGTTAAATAAACTAGCTAGAATTTCTTTCTGATAACATAAATGTATAGTATTATTCATTATTCCAAAGCAACATGGATGATAGCCATGGGTGAGGTTAAATATGCAAAAATTACTGCCATGTTGGTATGACCAGTCCCTAAAAAATATTTACCAGAATCAAACTAGTAATGTTGTTCTCTGTACCCTTCCATGTTCTTTTATGGCTACAGTTTACCTTTTGAGGGCATTTTCAAATAAACCATTAGATTGAAGCTACCCATTGTTTTAAATTTCAAATAATGGCTATGAAGATTGGCATTTTCCTTCAAAATGTAGTAGATGATCATCTCAAATAAAAATAATTAAAAAGACAGGTCAGTGGAAGAACCTGGTAAATGACAAGGAAGCTTTCTAAGGAAGTGGCAGAGAAGGTTGCAAATGGCTATCGCATGACAACATGGCACTTGCCAACTATTGTTAAGTGAACAGGTTGCCAAGCACCCAGATTCAATCGCATGACCATGGGGCACTGTAACAACTGAAACTTTGGTCATGTGTTGTAAATTGCTTCATCAATCAAGTTCATAACTTTTAACAGACATTGAACCAACAGTTGTAAGTCAAGGAATACATGTATTCTGTTATTGTTCAAATAGGGTAAAATAATAATTTAGGCAATGTTGGGATTTTGTCAAGTCAGCCAATTGGTGTTTCCTATAAACTGTTTAATAGCTTTACAGTGAGAGAGAAAGAGTGAGAGATAGAAATTGTTCTGTCCCATTGACATCTAATGACATATATCCCTCATTATGGGATGATGATGATGAGCAATAGATGCTTCTTATCAAACTGCAATAATATATCTGATGAGAGTACAGTAAAATTATTATTTCTATTGCATGAGAAAGAATAGAAAATAGAATATTCTACAATATGCAGGACATAAAACCAATAGCCCTCTAAGTACACATTTTTTATACACATACATATATATGCAGATGGAGGAGTTGCCAATATTTTTTCTCTGTAATGTCTCAAGCAAAACTGATGAGGCATATAGAAATATTCAGTGCTTTATATTAAGATTTTTCATTCTGATTTTGCAGCTTCTAAGGCCTGTTTACTTTCTCCTTCATTAGTTACAGTATTATATATGCTTTTTGATGCTAAAGTTAAGAAATTAAAATCTAGCAGAAAATCTGTTAGTATCATTAAATCTCTTGTATAAAGGAAGAAAGAGGCATCCTCTTTGTTTTCTCCAAAGGATGTTCACAAAGCCTTTGAATACCAGTAGGAAGGGAAGCATTCAGATTTGTGGGGAGACCTCATTCCAGAGAGTTAATCTAGAATATTTTTCACTATGATTTTCTAAGTATTGCTATGGTTATTCAACTCCTCTCAATCAAATGTGAATTAACAGAATGGTACTTTTTTCATACTAAAACAAAAGACTTCTTGTCTTGTTTCTTAGATTTTATCATTAATTTGTTACTGTACTCATTCCAGCCTAATTCTACAGAAGAATCTGAGACTTGAAGAAAACTCTGGAAAGCTGTTGCCAAATGTGGAGCAATGGTCTGACTTTGTATCTATTTCTTATAGCTATTTTTCTTTCCATCTATTTCTTATAGCTACAACTCATCAACACAATAAAAACCTTTTTATGTGCACTTCTGCACCATCTTTGGTTGCAGGTAATAACTGCTGCTGATTCAGATGTTCTCTGAAAAAAATAATTTTACACATACATATAGTCCACTAGAGAGGCAATGAGAAATCAAACACTAAACTGACATACCTCTTGATTTTAATAAAATATTGATTTCAACTATTATTATTACTATTTCAACTAGTAATAGAACAAAATCAATCAGCAAGAGTTTACTGAGTTACACAAACCAAACTTTTATTTACAAAGTATGTGTCCAAATATGCTTGGAAAAGTACAGTTATGAGCAAATCCAAGCATTCTGTCAGTTGTCTAATCTCAGGATTCAAGTTTCTAATAAGTCAGATCAAAAGAAAGCCTTTACTACATAGCTGGCAAAAACCTTTGAAATATACCTTTTGAGACTGTAAAGCCTGGTATATCGGATCAGACAAAACAGAATCCTCATATAAATACCCAGCTTGTTTATTTTTCAAACTTGTTGAGTCTATAGTGGAAATATCTAAATATATCAAATATGTCCACATTCTAATATATAGTTTTATTGTTCTTCTGGAAATATTTTCTTGTTTTATAAACAACAGTAAATACATATATAATATTCATTATCACAATATATTTCAGCAAATTTATTAGTGTTTATATGACTAGTCCTCAATTTTCATAAGTCTTTAAAGTATTCCCAAAGGAAAAAGAATAAAGGAGAATTAATATAATGCCATTAACCAGGACAGAAACAAAACTATCTATTATGACCACTGAACATCAGCCAAAAAGAAAAAGGTCCTGATGGACAGTTTAGAAATGTATTATGGTATTTTGCCTTAGAAACAGCTTTGTTTCCGAGTAAACATTATAATTGCTCAAGATTTCCCCAGATCAATAATAGTCAATTACATATATGAATGAGCATATATTTTGAGAGGAACACTCACATATAGTTTAAATAACTGTGCGCAGCCTATGCCAAGCACCATAAACAAATACACACATACTGTTCAGTCAGTGCAAATGCATTTATTCTTAGAAAAGTTGACTGTAATATTTAATATATCTTGCTTATATCTGCAAACTTTTTGGCTACCCACAGAAAGCATAAGTTCTGGATAGTGAAGTAGATGCTGTCAAAAATTTTATTGTTGTTCAATCACTAGGCATATCAAGCTTCTTCATAACCCCATGGATTGTAGCACACCAGGCCTGCCTGTCCTGCACTTCCTCCTGGAGTTTGCTCAAATACATGTTCATTGTGTCAATGATACAACCTAAGCATCTCATCCTCTGCCGTCCCCTTCTCCTTTTACCTTCAATCTTTTCCAGCATCATGGTCTTTTCCACTGAGTTCTCTCTTCACATTAGTGGCCAAAATATTGGAGCTTCAGCTTCAGTATATGTCTTTCCAGTCAACAGTTAGGGTTGATTTCCTTTAGAATTGACTGGTTTGATCTCCTTGCCGTCCAAGGGATTCTCCAGAGTCTTCTCCAACATTGCTATTCGAAGGCATCAATTCTTCAGCGTTCAGCCTTCCTTATGGTCCAACTCTCATAGCCATACATTACTACTGGGAAAACCATAGCCCAGACTATATGGACCTTTGGTAGCAAGGTGATGTCTCTGCATCTTCATATACTGTCTACGTTTGCCATAGTTTTCCTCCCAAGGAGCAAGCATCTTTTGATTTCATGGCTGCAGTCACCATCTGCAGTGATCTTGGAGCCCAATAAGGTGAAATCTGTTATTGCTTCCATTTCTATTTGCCTGAAAATGATGGGACCTGATGTCATAATCTTAGTTTTTTTAATGTTGAGTTTCAAGCCAGCTTTTCTACTTTCCTCTTTCACCCTCATCAGGATGCTCTTTGGTTCCTCTTCACTTGCTGCCATTAGAGTGGCATCATCTATGTATCTGAAGTTGATGATATTTCTCCCGGCAATCTTAATTCCAGCTGGTGATTTACACAGCTTGGCATTTTGCATGATGTACTCTGCATATATTAAATAAGCAGGGTGAAAATATACAGCCTTGTTGTACTCCTTTCCCAATTTTGAACCAATCCATTGTTCCATGTCCAGTCTTCAATGTCGTTTCTTGATAAGCACACAGCTTTCTCAGGAGACAGATAAGGAAGTCTTGTAATCCCATCTCTTTAAGAATTTGCCACATTTGGTTGTGATCCACACAATCAAAGGCTTTAGCATAATCAATGAAGGAGAAGTAGATGTTTTCAATTATCTTGCTTTCTCCATGATCCAGTGAATTTTAGAAATTTGATCTCTCGTTTCTCTGCCTTTTCAAAACCTAGCTTGTACTTCTAGTAGTTCTTGGTTCACATACTGCTGAAGCTTTGCTTGTAGTATTTTGAACATAACCTTGGTAGCTTGTAAAATTAGTGCAATTGTATGGTTGTGATTGTTTTACCCTGACCATTTCTCTTTTCCATGAAGGGGCTGAATGAAATGAAAAGCAATGGGGGATGGTGATAAGTCTATTTTACATCTATGGACTCTTTTCCTTCCCCTATTTTAAATTTTAATTGGTTTTTATAAAGGCTTTATGATGAAGCCCAAAGCTCAACCATAACATTAAAAATTAAAGTCCAGATGATAATATTTATAAGTCTCCAGATGTATTTTAATCCCTGGATGACTGAGGATTTTTTTTTTTTACATTAATTGTACAGTAACTTGAACATTCTTTGGCATTGCCCTTCTTTGGGATTGGAACATAAACTAATATTTTCCAATCTGATGGCTACTGTTGAGTTTTCCAAATTTGCTGGTATATTGAGTGCAACAATTTAACAGCATCATCTTTTAGGATTTTAAATGGTTCAGGTGACAAACCTATCTTTTCCCAAAAAACTTGTCACTGCACACATTAGGTTAAGCTAGCAGCAGAATTGTTTCATTTTGCACAACAGTTTCTCATTAGCAACCGAAGAAGGATTTGTAAGAAATCCAAATTTAATAACCTAACTCACTGAGGATTCAACTATTTTGTAGTTCTTCCCATTAGAATCTTAGAAGCAAAATTAGAAAACATATCAAATGGTTCAAACTCTGGCAATTCTAAACAATAAAGCAAAATCAATAAATATCTCATATATATTTGAAATATAATAAAATCTTATTAAATTTCAGCAATAGTTGCTCAGCAACAATAATAGCTATAGCCTATTGTCTTTTAGGACATATATGATATTAGAAATGATTCATTTAAGGGGAAAAAGGGCCTTTTTGACCCATATGTGTTTCCAAATCAGAACAATTGCATTAAAACAATGCTGCAAATAAAACCAAAAATCATTTGATTATTCTAAAAGGCCTTTCTTCAAAAGAAGAAGAAATTATTCAGAAGAAACTATTCAGAAGAAACATTTCAAGCAAAAGAGAACAAAGCACCTCTCTGGTATTCTAAACATTTATTACCATACAAACCAGGCCTATCACAGGTTTATAAGAAGAAAATATAAAACCAAATTCACATCCCAAAGCAATACAAAATCCTGAAAACTTTAACCAAATGGACCCTATCCATTTTGCATCTTTACTTTGACTCTTTTCTTACCCACTTTCAAATCATGAAGTGCAACTGCAGTTACCAGAAAATTGACCAATCCCTGAGTAGTGATTTTGAAATTTTCATCTACCAAAATATCGTATTTCCAACTATTATATTCCCTTCTTATGGAAAGGCTGGTTACCTCCATAATTTGGTGAAAAAACAAGTTTCCATTGCTAGCTGAAATTTCTTGACATCTATTAATGAAAGAAAGCTGGACTTCAAAGTAAATACAGTATGTTACATTTGTTTTCCTGTAAGGCCAAGCTGAATTCAGGAGAAACCTGGGAGACTTTTCTATAAAACATGTTCTGTATTTCTAATTGTTTAACATTTTCTTTGGCATTATTGGAAGATTTTATCATTATCTTTTTTTTACATCTCATTTCTTATGTAAAATCTATTGGTGGCTATATAGATAACATAATTAACACCATTAAAATGGCTTTATTATCTAAGAAATAATATTGACTTAGAGAATATTTTTATATTCCATTTCAGGACTTGTACTTCCCTGCTATTTCTGGGTCATTGTACACAAGAACTTGAAATTGAATGCTGATACATTTATCCAGTTAATAATTTACTAGTAAATTCCTGACATATTTCTCACACTGCCAGGTACCTGTGATAAAAAAACAGGGCCACTTTAGATAGTGGATTTTATCAATGATCCCTTACTTGAATGGCATGGAGGACGAACAGAGAATATTATACGCATCTGCTGTTGAAAGTTTGCTACGGTAAAAGAATCCCTTAGGAGTTTGCGGAAGAATGGAATCTAAAACCATTCTGAAGTCTGAGCTTGAAGCACAAAGCAAGATAAAATAATTTAAAACAGAAGCCACAAGATCATGCTTGATTCTGCAGCTGTTTATAATTGATTTATAAGCTATGGATCTATGATGATTGCTGACTTGTAGATAAATCAGTTTATTTTTATAGGAACTGTGGAGAGGAACCAAAACTAATCAAGATCTTGAAGACAGACTTGTTTATCCTTACAGTTTTCCAGTTAGCATTGCTTCCCAGCTATTATATGATTGGCAATAAAATACATACATAAAACATATATGTGTGTGTGTGTGTGAAGCAAACAGTTTTAAGAAGCATACATTTCATCGGAACAAAATGATTTGGAAGAAAAGCATTTCTCCTGTTTAAATGAGGTTCTGATTTGTTTAAAAAAAATTCTTCCTCAAATCACATATTCAGAGGCCCATAGTCTTTCAATAATGTTCTTTCTTTCATAGTTGTGAGCCAGTGAAATCTGTGTTACAAGCTAGTCATTAGTTAGAGGAGCATCACTCAATTATACTTACCAGGCTGTGTTTTCTTCCAATATGTACTACAAAAAATGTGCAGAAATGTATTCCTGATAGTAACACAAATATAGTGCTTATAGAGAAATATCATTATTTGTGATGGAATTCCCAAATTATATTATTCATAATATTAAATGTAAAATGCCACAAGGTATTCAAGAGAGTCTATGGATTTTGGCGGCATATAAATTAAATAAATAAATATAATTATGAGACACCATAATTGATAATAACATACATACTCCTTTGTATAGACTCACTCATTAAATCATGAGCTCAACTTTTCACAGCCTAGTATTCTCCAATAATTTCAGAATCCATTCACAACATAAACAGGTGAATTGGTGGGGGACAATGGTTGCCAGGTTAAGGATGGTTAACCATAAGCTGGTTGGTGTAATTTTATTTCTGAATGGATTTTAGTTTCACATTTTAGAAGAACCACCCTTGTTAAAATTACTGATGATTTTATTTTGATCTAAAGCCTGTTTTTTCATTTGTTCATGGTTTATGATTTTTGACAGCTCTAAATATTGCAAGGTGAGCCTATTTCATTTCTGTGCTTGATGCAAAGTAAAAAATGTCTCTTCCAATTCCATATTCCAGCTTTGACTTTGTTCCTAACCAAATCTTACTTCAAACTGGCAATATCCCAATGTTTTTACTGGAGTAGAGGACAGTATACCAGCTTAAGGTGCCAAGATGCTACCACATGGCACACACAGCTTGGTATTTCAGCCTTTCACTCTTATCTCCAACATTTTTGTCTCAGGACTAATATACAGTAAATTCTGCTCTTAGCAAGCAAATGTGTTGACAAACAACCTATTTTTTAATGATTTATTTTTTCTACATGAGAAAAGGGCTTTTGATTCAGCTGAGTTAATTAATGAATTTAAAATGCTATTAATTGGACTGCAAACATGAGGACTATATGGAAAAGCTCCATATAGATAAAGGCCTTTTCATACATTAAGTAATTCTCTATGAAGTCACCAATTTATCTTTGTGTTCCCTGAAATGTGAACATATTCCTTGTGGCATTTAACATATGAACATTTTCTTTATTGTTATTGCTTTAACAAGATTAAAAAAGGTAAAGATTTCCCTGCCAGTCATGGCCAACTTTAGGGGGCAGTGCTCATCTGCATTTCTTAGCCAAAAAGCCAGTGTTTTAGAAGATGCTCCCAAGGTCATGTGGACTGCATGACTATAGGCAGAAACACACAGATGCTTTGTTCCCACAAAGGTGGTACTTATTTATTTACTTGCATTTTTACATCCTTTTGAACTGCTAGCTTGGCAGGAGCTAAGCAGACAACAGGAGTTCGCCCCTTTATATGGCAGCTCTTGAACTTGAGCCACTGACCTTCTGGCCAATGAGCCCAGTGTCTTAACTGTTCATGCCACCACATATCCTTGCTTTAGCTACTTTGCTCTAATTTTCTGTTTGATATATATGTATAAAAATCTGCTCCTTGTTAATCAGCTGTCAACCAACCGAAAAAAAATATTATTAATTCAAAATATGAAAATGCTGCAGAACTCAAAATGTTAAGTAAAACAATAGTGGGGATTCAGTTTTGTTACCTTTGATGGTTTCTTTATAAAGAAACAAATACTTGGAAAATAATAAAAAATGAAGTTTTGATGTTTGCTACAGTGTACACTCTTTTCAAAAGATGAACCAGTATCCATTTCAAATCTAAGATGGCCAACTAATATGATATATTTCACCAATAACTCATCAATATACACACAAAAGTGAGTAAGTAACCTCACTTACTCACTTCTCTCTCTAACTTGCCAAAAAAACCCCAGAAAAATAAAGCAAGTACTGTTTGATCACCAAGATTAATTACAACAGTTAAAGTCATTTGTGATTATAATGGACTATCATGTTTCTATCAATAACATCATAAAAATGATATCATGCCTCTTTATTATCTATTTTCATTTCTACTTATGCTATAAATGTAATATAATTTTATTCACATGCCATACTTAAAACAGCTTTTTGTGTCTGATGAGAATATTAGATAATCCCAACTTTAAAAATCAGGCAATTGGCACTTAGGTCAAGTGTTAATATCTGTGCTTTATGCATTATTGGGTAGGGAAGCCATGTGAAAAAGCAGACATTCAAAGGTGTAAGTTCCTATTCCTTTAACAGAGACATTCCTGATGAAATTGTTCCTAATGAAACCACACAAGACATCCGAAATTCCTTAATCTATTCACAATTGCTTCCAATTCTTAATAAGCTTCGTAAATTGACTGACTAATGTAACTCAAATCATTGACTGATCTGGATGACTTTGAATTGAGCTGCCAATTCTTTTAATATTGTTCTGAAAAATATCCCATCTGTTCAGAAAATTTAAGTATTTATTGTAATATTTTGTATTGATTTCTCAAAGTAAATTGATTTTTATAGATCAGTCTGATTCAAATGAAATCGATAATGCAAAACCAAATTGAAAATCCAAATCACATTGGAGCTGGTCTGCACATCCAGTTATATATATGGCCTGAAGATAGTGAAAGATTCAGGAAAGAAGTAAGATAACCTTTTTATTGCAAATGTTTCCTGAAATAAAGTTCTGACCTCATTTATTTGTTCACATGTTTTATTCCTCTGGCCTTTTTGCCCATCCAATTCCTACGTCACTCTGTCTTATACCTAGAGTCCAAGGACCTATATTATTTTTATACTATTTTATATCTTATCCAAGAGCATATTACAAAAGCTATATTGTATCCTAAATCTACTTATAGAAAGTATAGCCAATCCTGCCCCAAAGATGCTTAGGCATAGTATCTTTGCACAGAAGATTGAATTTAAAGCCTAGTGTTGTCAAGTAAGATGTGAGGTTTCACGTTCTATTTTTCACTGTAACTGCTGCAACTCTAAGCTGTACTGTTTCCACAGGTATTCTGGACTCCTCTTTTGAATGCCTATGGTCTGGGCCAGTTCTGAATGCTTTGAGATATTCTTCAGTAGAAGCACCCCAGACAGTTCAATAAGGGTCCATCCAATGTCTTCTGTGGTACTTTACTCATGCCAACTTCTAACACCATTCACATTGCCCCACTCTAGGTACTGCCACTCTGCCCTTTCATTTTTTTCCAGCACCCCCTCTATCTTCTCTTTCTCCTTTCATCTTTCTACATTTCTGACATTGTCATGCACTCAGCTGAAGTCTTTTTTGAAGGACTCATTCAGAGTCTTCAAAGTAAAAGGCAAAAGCGATGGATGCATGTTTCTACTGCCACATGTCCACCAACATAACTGATTTTTTTCAGATTAATTATTAAATTATTGAGATATAATTGCAAATTCTGACTCCTTTAGACTCCAAGTATATAGCATCTGAGGCTAAGTTTTTTGTGCTTCTGAGACATAGTTTCACAAATATCTCTCCCTCAGAATAATACAACAGCAATATTAAATGAATTAACATTTCACTGTTTTTTATGATGTCCAACATCTGCTGCTCAGAAAAACACTTGACTCAGGGTGAAGCAAATAGAAGCTAAAGATGCAATGCTACACGCTTTACTCAAGAATGAACCAGTATGTATGCTATAACAGAAATGTATCGCACTGTATTGCAAAAGAATTAGTAATTGTGCTATGAGTTATCATATAAATGATAAGTAGATGTTTAAAAAGGATAATTAGTATGAGTACTAGTTAACTTTTAATTGAACACTGAAAAGCATCTTGCATTATATTTTGACTGTTAACATAAATACAGAACTTGGCATTATATTTTAAGAATTTAATTTGCATAGTTATTTAATCTAGTTTAATGTATGCCTTTTTCAAGGAATACACATTATAGCATTAATAATTATTTAATAATTTATGATAATAATCACAACCAATGGGTTCTTCAAAACTGCTTCAATAAGTTTGGTGTATATTACAATGAGGAAGCTGAATTTAAATTATACTTGAAAGCTCTAAACTACTCCAAAAAATGAAATGGCAAAGGAAAGTATTCTGTAAAGGTAGTCCTCAAAATACAACCATGTGAAAAAAGTGATGTACAACAGGTTCTCACATTAAGTGATCGTCACAGCATCCCGACAGTTACATGATAAAAATTCAGGTGCTTGGCAACTGTCATGTATTTTCGATGGTTACAGCATCCAACAAAAAAAATCAGTAGGGGAAGCTGGATTCCCTTAATGATTCTATACTTCATATAATAACTACAGTGATTCACTTAACATCCATAGCAAAAAAAGATGTAAAATCATGCATAATTCATTTAATAACTGCTTTGGTTTGCAATGGAAATTCTGGCCCCAGTCATCATCATAAGTCAAGGACTACCCATAATATGGATTATCCAATCACTAACATAATTTACCAACCAGTGGGAGTGTGGAAGTATATATTCATGTGTAAATGTATTTCTATCATTTCAGGATTATATCATTGTGGCTCCCAGTAGGCCTGCAGCTTAAATGAGAAGTTGTTATTAAAAATTATTTTAAGGTTTCATTTTAATAAGTACAGGCTATATTGAAATAGTTTATATTTCTGTTTAGTTATTCTCCAAATCTTCCTATATATCTCAGACACATAATTCTGATATTAAGCTTTTTTTTTTAATCTGAACAATAGTAATAAGGAGAAGAAAGTTGAAATACTTGTATAATCTTTTACAGGACCTGGAAAGGTCTTTGTGACCAATCTTTTGATATGCCTTTAAAAGGCAAAAAAAAAGGAATACTAGCACAGCATCTGAGAGACATTTTATAGGCAAGCATACAAAGAGATCACATAGAACATAATGTGTTAACAGGATGTAACATAAAGGCTTGAAATCTTACATGATCTAATCATATTCAGAAGAGAAAGAGAGAGTCGTTTCAACATTACATTTTCTAACAGAAACAGGGATTCTTTCCTGAATAATTCCTTCCTGCTGTACAAATTCAAAACTACATGATATTTTTTAGAATTATCTAAAGCTTAAGAAATCCAGGTTTAATGCAACCAAGTTATTTTAAAGGCACATCTACTTCTAACCTGCCAATATCATTGCCTGGCTTTAGTTATTACATTTGTGTTACTTTGGAAGACTAGAAGACAACCCATATATTTTAGTCTGTCCTGACACCTTTGAAAAGTTCAAATTTTGTTTTTCTCTGAGCCCAAGTTTGGACAGGTATAACTATTGAGAACAAAAGATTATGACACCT
The DNA here is from genome assembly GCA_032468055.1 of Acrochordus granulatus. Taxonomy (NCBI): domain Eukaryota; kingdom Metazoa; phylum Chordata; class Lepidosauria; order Squamata; family Acrochordidae; genus Acrochordus; species Acrochordus granulatus. Next base: position 38,761 of record JANHZU010007271.1, read on the forward strand.
TTCAGAATGCTATGTTAGGCTTGAACACAGGGGTTTGGTTTGCAAAGACTGAAAAAAGTCTATTAATCATTTTTTCCTGATGTCCAGAGTAAGAATTTATCTGAATAAAAAATAAAAAGCAAAAGGTATACCCCTGCTGCTGCATTACCAATTAAGAGTTTTCTATAAGGTTCAGTCTGACAGTAGATTTATATGAAAAAAGGAAAAGCTTTGAGATAGACTGAAAGATCACTTCCAATCTTACTGTGAAAGTCAAGAACACCAAATCAGTATATATGATTCTAATATGATCTAAGTTGCTGAAAATCCCACCAATTAAGAAAATGATGTATAAATTTAATGGAAATTTAATTTAATTTATAAATTAAAGCAATAATTTATAAATATTTGTCTGTAAAAAAATTAGAACATTTAATATAAAGTGGTAACTTTTTTTGTCCTTTCTATTATTTTTTTGGGGGGGTATGAGAGAGGTGATTGTCTCATTCCCTACTTTTGTCAATGTTTGCATAGTAAACTTATGTAATTCCTAAAGTCTTTCTTTTGAAAATAAATCTTGAGAAGAATGGATCACATAAAACAGAACAATAATATTTGCATTATCAGTTATCCAAGCTCTGAATAAATCTCACCTGACTTTGCTATAAGCAATTTTAAAGAATCAGTTTTCAGCATATGTACTATGAAATGAAACTAAGGTAAAACATTAAGCAAACACAAAAAGATAATTGAATTATTCAAGTGGCAATTATTAAACTGGTGGAGAGAAAGGGGGAAGTCTGGAATGGAATGCCTGGTATGTAAGCTTAGGGAGAAATCAGTGTTCTCTTGATACCAGTGTAGGATATTCAACAGGTTCAGGCAAATAATATTTAAGCATATGCTGACATTTAACTAGCAATGTCACAGAAGAAATTAAAGAGACCTAAAGAATCAAACACAATTCTGCTGCATTTTTTTTACTGTCTGGATGGGCTGGGATTTCAACTTCTAACATTTTTAGCCATGATTTCCACACAATTCAGAAATGGCAGATTTGGGAAAGGGCCTACTGATAATTTAGAGGAAGGAGAAAAATTGTGAGACCAGGAGACTCATCAGTAGTGAAGTTGCATGTTTCTACTCTTTCATGAAACTCTTGCCACATCTCCAGTTCTTTCAGTTTCTCAGAGATAATGTAGCTCATCTCAGCAGTCACCAACTGAAAACCATTTTTCCTCTTGAAAGATTTAGATACTGGGAGATGGGAGTGGGTAAATGGTTTTTTGTGTGTCAGTGAAAACTGCTGTGTTTGTACAGTTTTTCCTAAGTGTGATGGGGGATGGGAGTAAATTAAGGCTCAAAAGGAAAGGACCACTGCCACCACACTTCCCAATAAATCTTGACTCTTAAATTTGTGCGATGCCCCCATTTAATTATCTTTGATTATGAGATTAGTGTTTTCCCATGAGCATTGTTGTAAATGATGATGATGATGATGATATGCCAAATCCAGTCTATACATCTGGCTGATTGATTGATGAACGTAATATGGATATTTCTGTGAAATCACAAGGAGTCAGGTTTGACTCAAAGAAAAGTAGACTTTTTTTCTTCTAAATCTGATTACTTTCAACAAGTTGCACTGTAAAATCCAACAGCACTATCTGTTCAGCATTCTGTTGTACCTGCTGTTCCCTGCAAAGGAATCAATAAACTTACTTTATTTCCAGCATTCACTTCAGAACATCTCTTTATCTTTTCGGTACACAGAGGGTGGATGCCTAGAAATGTTTTACTGAAAATCAAGGAGAAAAGATTCTCTCATCCTGTCTTGTCTGGCTGATTGTCTTCCTAATTTAGTATACATTTTCTTAATTACCTATCAAAGGAAAAAGAATCAGGCATACTGTAACAAAATGTAAGAGCCTCATAAAAATCCCCCATTCTTTTGGATGCAGCATTACTTTTATTAGAACAGACTTATATTATAAATATATTATTGAATAGCATAAGTTGCTAGAATATGTAGATATATGTTTTCCACTGACCATGCTTGGCCAATGATCATGTGCTCTTTTACATCTCAGATTTTCATGGTTCTAATCAAGAACTTAAGATAAGGTAGTACTTTCTAAATTTAGAGTTATACAAACATATTCAGGCAAAGATACAGCAGTCAACAT
>JANHZU010007273.1:0-22907 GCA_032468055.1 Acrochordus granulatus
GTTTTTCTTTTTCAACCTCAGGCTTTGAGGGGAAGATAATATTGTACTGTCTGTAATTCCTTTATTTTTAAATTTTGTTCTACCCATTTCTATATGTCCCTAACAAAAAATCACTTGTTTCCATCTTCTCTAATGCTTTGCTGTAGCCACAGCTATCTAAACTCACAGTCCAGACAAGTGTTGCATTTGCAGACATGTATTTTATTAGATTAACTGAAAAATTGGACAGGTTGTTGAACTTTCATCGAACTTTAGCTTGTGCATAAAGCTGTGTGGATTTAGTTGGAAGCAAAACTTACAATGGGTCTTCCCTCCTGCATGTTCAGAAGTACTAGGGGGAGCTCCCCCCTTTCTGCCAGTATATAATCCAGTCTCTTGGAACCTTCTAACCTAACCAGATTATTGATGTAGTGTGGTGCTTGAATCTGACACAGCAGATAAAAACAAATCAGTTTATTGGAAGCATTCTCAGGAACAGGTGTACTTAAAAACTTTTTTGACCCAAAGAAAGCTGTCTTTTCAATATATAGCAATATTTTTGGGATATTGGAAAGCATTTGCCCCTTTTCTATGACTGTCTGCAGTTTGCAGTGATACACATGCATTCAAACACACCCAAAAATTTTATCCGACTTTCCAACATTCACTTTAGAAATCCACTTCCATTGGGGTTGTTTCACTTAAAAAAGCTAGTTGTAACAAAAGGATATTTGTGGCTGAATTAAAGCACAATTTCACAGTAATATACACTTGTTATTTATATGTTTCAGCAGGTTGACAATCTAAGCAACATTGTTTTGGGAGGAGGGGTAGTGTTGTGACTGTGACCTAGTAGATGAGACTAACCATGGTTAGTTCATGGTGGTACCCACAATCCAAAGGCATTTCAAGAAAATAATTTATTTTGAATGATATTCTAATTTACAGCCACTGTCCTGTTTTTATTCATTAGGCCTCCGTTGCTCTCAAATACTTGTAAAAATATTTTTTTCAAGAAAAATCCAGCTGTGCGGTTCATAATTTGCTTTACTTACTGAAATCTCATGTTTGTTCTCATCAGCCATCATTCTGTAATTTGCTTCTGTCTGAACAAAGATGTAAGACTTGGTTTTAGCAGTAAAGCCTCAACATGCATTCGGGAAGGGGACTCTGTTTTTTAGTGCAGATTCTTCCGCAAAATGGTGCAGAATTTCCCATTCTGACTTGCTTAACACTGATTTATTTTACTCAGTTGGGAGCTTTGCAATGTGGGCTTCACATCTATGAATATATGAAGTACTTTGGTACTGAATCATGTAGAAAACAAGAATTATGTAGTGAACAAGGGGAAGCAAATAGATAGATTATATTATACATACCCCTAACAATGTACTGGGAATAAAATTTAGGAATGAAAATACTATTGGAATTGAGGAGGCGTGTCATTATGAAGGAACTAATACAGAATTATGAGAAATGAAAGAAAGCTGAAAGATCTGTCTAGAAATTAGCAGAAATAAAACTGATAGGTTACTCTTCAGCACTTTGGGGCTAAAACCTTTAGATTTAAACCATTCGTGGACAAATTCTGTTCTGATCATGTGGGAATGTGAAATGCTAGATTTGGGAAGCTTCTTTTTTTAGAAGCCAGCTTAGTGGGTAGGACCCTAAAGGAGAGCACCAGTCAGGACTCTATTAAACTTATATATTTTGAGTTGAGATGATCAGCTTCATGGTAGATAACTGAAGCCCCAGAGAAATAAAAAGTTAGATTTGTTTGTTTCAGAAGTCCTGAGTTTTGTGAATATTGCTATGATCCAACTTCTTTCACCTGGAAACCTCTTTGGGTAAAGCTCTTGAATCAGATCCCCTAAATCAACACAGGTTAGTGCTTTCAGCCTTTTGCTCCCAGTGGGGTGTTGAAGAACAGGCCAAATGGGAGAAATGTTCATAATTTGTTTCATAGTCAGGAGGGGAACTCATGGGTTTTGGAGTACAAAATGTTAAGAGATTATAGACTTAGGTACTTGTGTACCTTGAAACCACAGCTTGAAGAAATACTAGACAGATAATATTTATTATTATTATCTTACACCTCACTACAGTCCTAGTTTTTTATCTAAACACCACAACCCTGTTCAAACAACTGACTTACATTACATGATTTATGAAGCAGATATTTTATTCTGGAGCAAACCAAGTGAGATTTTCCTCAACAGCTGAGTATGTTCATAGATTTATTGGCAGCAGATAGGTAAAGGGACAGGAATGCCTGTACAAATATGCTTTATAAAATAGAGTCCTTTTGCCATGATAATGCTTATACAGTATTTAATATATTTACACTAAGAAATATTTTGATATTTATACTAGGGACTACTAGCTTTTTTCCCATTTTTACCCACCTCATTTGACTATAGAAAACAAATGAAACTGAATGTAGTTGCAAAGTTAATTAAATAACTGCAATCTAACCTTTTACTACAAAACAAGGCGATTGAGTTAAAGGTTGAGGGAGACAGCCTTAATTTATATTTAGTTTAGCCTCATCATAGACTTTTTTTCTCCATTGTGCACTTAACTGTCTTTGGTGACAAATATGGACTTATATTTTGGTTTAGGAAGTACTTTCATTATTTAGTTACACAAAAGAACTTGGAAAATTGTTCACAATGAGTCAATAAATCTTGCAGTCCACAAACCCTATTTATAATTGACACAGTTTTAAAGATGAAGATACTATGTGAAAAGCAAGTAAAACAAATATACTGTATTTAGCACAGCTAAGAAGTAAAAACTTTATTGTCTGCATGGAATTTGTAACCAGTTATTTTTTTCACTTTTTATACAAACAGTGATTGTTAATTTTTATTCTCAATGAATCACATTATATTTTACAAGGAAAGCGATGAAGCAAACCCAAATGGAAAACTAAATGTGTCCAAACAATGAAGTCCATGACTGCAGACTTCAGAATTAAGTCAATGAATTCAGGGAATTTATTTTAGTATACAACTGCAGTCTAGCAACATCAAATCTTGTTAAAAGATTTATTTTACAAATTGAATAAGTAAATCTATATATTTTATTTGTATGCTTATGTATGTAATTATATGTTTACTTATTAAACTGGTGAAAACTAGGTGATCCTGAAAATTTAAATATGGTAATTATTCTCAGTATGTGGACTGTACTTTAACTTTTAATGAACTGTTGCCCAGTTCTCATACTTCCCTATTTTTAAGGATATCTTGGACAATGTACATTCTGATGTGATTGTGTAAAACTTTCAGCTTAGTTTTGTATTGTTGGCCCATTTCTATATGAATTGGATTGAAGAGTTGCTCCTAATCTAAATTATGCTGCATAAGGTAAGCTTTTGAGAATGAAACTTCTATGTTTTTTGCATTAGTGAATGGCATTTGCTATTAGGAGTCATAGACTTAATTGAAGGCTAAAAGCTCTTTTTAAGAGTGGTGTCTGTGCATTTTTTAAGTATTTAGTTTTGTATTTAGAATTGTATCTTGAAGTAAAGGTATGCAGTTACAGTACATGCTATGCATGTGGGAGTTTTCTGCTATCCCAATAGTCACTCATAGTAAGTAGCAGTGTTTCTCTCCTGAATGTAATATACTTAGGAGATACTTTACATACGATTAATTTTCATCAGAATCGCATAGATCTTATGTAGGAATGGTAGCTAATTCTGAACTATTATTGGTCCTGAAACTATACTACACTGCCTTTTGGATTGTTATAGTAATAGGACCAGGCAGTCCCTTTGATTTTCTAGTAGCAGGCACAATTGCAAGTTTCTGCATAGAGTACTGATGCTCATGTAATTAGATTGGTACTGTTCAGGCACTAACAGGAAGTCTTTGCACATGGAAGATAATTCCGTGGCATGTCTAATAGGAGCATGCAAAAACTTTGAACTCAAACCATTTTGAATTTGGAACACCTTGTTTGCTGCAATTTTTTGAAGCAACCCATTAGGCATCTGAAACAAGGTACAGTGGAAACTTGGATTGCAAGTACCACAGTTAACAAGTGTTCCACAAGGTGAGCAAAATTTTTTAATAAAATGTAACTTGGTTAACGAGTGAAAACTTGCAAGACGAACATAGCACAATGAGCTCACGTGGGACATCTCGCAACGGAGCCGATGGTTTTTCTCTCTCACTGCGTAAAAAGCATAAATTAAGTGAAACCAGTAGTGTTAGTGAAAGTCATTCAAGAAAAAGAACCCCCAAGATTCAAATTCCAGATTCTCCTTCCAAGCAATAACCCTCCCCCTCCTCTCCTCCTTCTCGTCTCCCTCATGCTAGCCAGGACTCTTTTCAAAGTGTAGGAAGATTGACCCTCGATCTTCCCTGTCACACACACAAAACCTCCTCTCACAGCACCATCCAGCCCATCCCCCTGCTGCCCATCTCTTCTCCCTCTCTCATAGCACATAGGCAGGTTATAATAAGAAACATTTCCAAAACACCCAGGAAAGACCTCTGGAAAGACATTACCAAGGGAAAAGGAAAAAGGTTGTTTTGCCCTCAAGCGGCGGCAGCGGATCCTCCTGATCCAGCAGGGGCCGCCAAGAGAGCAGCCAGCCAAGCAGCAGCTGATTGCCAGAATCTGCCTTAGAGCGGGTGCTGCTCAGGAAGGAGTGAGGCAATAAGATTAACACTAAAGGCAGCACATCCCTCCCAGAAAAGGCCAGATGAACTTTCTAAGAACTATACAAAAACAAGAGAGAACAGAACTTCAAGGCTAGGTGGAAATCCTTTTACGTAAACCAAGGGACTATCAAGAACCATCACTCAAATTAAACCACAGTCATTATTCTCTGCCCAGCTTGGATCAGACCCTTGGAGACCCCTGCCTCAAAATCTTCTAGCAAAAGTGCCTGTTAATTTGTTTTATTTTTACTTTATTGTGTATTAATCATAGTAATTTGTTTCAGATATTAGGGACAATCATTTCTACATAAAATACCATTGAAAATGATTTTTATATTAATATTTTTGGGTGTATGGAATGGATCATCTGACTTTACATTCTTTCCTATGGGAAAATTCACTTTGGTGCACAAGCGTTTTGGATTAAGAGCACTCTTCCAGAACAAATTATGCTCACAATCCAAGATTCCACTGTATTTTGAATTCGTTGAAATTCCAAACATTTTGAACAGTCGTAATGCTTAAGTACAGATAGTTCTCACTTACTGACTGCTTGTTCAGCAACTGTTCTAAGTTAGAGCAACACTCAGTGAGGAGACTTATAATAGGTCCTCAAAGTTGCAACCCACAGCATTCCCACAGTCAGATGATTGTGACTCAGAAGCTTGGGAACCGGCACACATTTGAAATAGCTGCAGTGTTTCATGGTCACATTATGGCTATTTGCGATTTTCACAGCTAGATTCCAATCAGCAAACTCAGTGGGGAAGCTAGCAGAAAGTCACAGTCTTGTGGCATTGTGCTTAATGACCATGGATGATTCACTTAACAACTGCCACCTGAATTGACATAAGACAATGTGGTCATGTGATGATTTATTTTACTACCATGTCCTATGCTGTTGGTAAGTGAGACTACCTATATTAAAAATCATATAGATCCCTGCCCTGAACAAAGGAAAACTCTATGGCTATGTTTTTTTTCACAGAAGAGTGATAGGAGGGGAAAAAGATATAAGATAGGAGCTGAAACAAAGAAAAACATGAAATGTGGAATAGGAGAAGAAAAATCCAAGTTGGAGAAGAGCCATATTTTTATGTCTCTCTCTCCTCCCATCTGATTTTTCATCTTTCTTCTTCAGCAGCCTGAAAATGGGTTCACTTCCCCAAGTTTTCTTTCCTGGTCCAGGTTTCTTAGCCAGCCAGTTCAGCAATATACTGTGCATTTGCCCTTATGCTTTTGTTTGGTTTTGCTTTGTTAAAAACAGAAAGGAAATCATATGAAAGATTTCTAAATCTAGGAGTCTTGAAATTTGAGAACTTCTTGTAATATTTTCAGAGAATGGCTACCATAGAGATATTTTCCCAACGTAACTGTCAGGGTAAATATGTTTAGTCGCAAGATTACTAGAAGACAAACTATTAAGGTTGCTACCTGTCATCCTTTCTAACTTCCAGGATGTTTTCTACCATAACAATTTGCATATGTAGTATTCGTTTTTGACACTGATATTAAAATAATCATTAGTATCAGTTTTTTTCCTAATAAGCATTTTTAATGTCTTCATTTTTTTCCAGTTTTATGGCATATAAAGAAAAAGGAAACAAGTATTTTATTATTCTAGAAGTATAAAAAGGAAAGAAGTATTTTATTATGATCTGTGTTATACTACAGATAATTATACTCCGCCACTAGAACACCTAAGGAAGGTCTCAGTAGTGTGCTACTGACATTTGGTCTGACTTAATATTCCATTTTGCAAATAAAGGGAGTGCAACTTGTTTTATCCTTGGACATTAAGTATTTTATTGCTTTTATGTTGCAGGCACCTGCTGCTTTTGGGCTTGTCTCTTTTCTTATGCATGCTGGTCTTGAACGGAATCGAATCAGGAAGCACTTGCTGGTTTTTGCATTAGCAGCACCTGTTTTGTCAATGGCGACTTATTTGGGATTAAGCAAGGTAAAACAGCTAGAGAAAATGAAAAGTTTTAAATAATCACTTTACAAAATTAATCATATTAACCAGTCAGTTGGTTCCCTTGTTGGGGAATTAATTTTGCAGATGTTTAAGTATTTGATACTTTAACAAAGCATTTTGCTGAATTTTGAATTGTTGTGCTTTGAGTGAAAATAGTGCATACAAAATGCAATTGATTGGTTTTATGTTGACTCTTTTTGACAAACATCAAATTATAGGTTTTATGTAAGTCATATGTCAGCATCTGGGTTTTTTGCAATGACAAATATTTGCTGAGTAAATTTTCCATTGATAATAAAGGATATTAGATCTCTAGAACATTAGTTTTCCTTTAAGGTAACGTATAATGATTTCCAAAGATGATTTTGCAGTTTCAGTAGAGTAGCAATTCAAGTGTAATTTAAAGAAGGATGAGCTTTGTATTTTATCTACATTTTGCCTTTTTTATTTTACAGAGCAGTAAACAGGCACTTTCAGAAGTCAATGCCACTGGAGTTGCCATGTTGTTCTCTGCTGGGACTTTTCTATATGTTGCCACAGTTCACGTTCTTCCTGAAGTGGGTGGAATAGGTCATAGTCATAAACCTGAATCTGCTGGAGGCAAAGGACTCAGTCGCTTAGAGGTGGCTGCATTGGTTCTGGGTTGCTTGATTCCTCTGATTTTATCTATTGGACATGAACATTAAAACTTGGAAAACCAGCATTTTTCCTCTCAATCTAGTATAAGCAGCAATCAGTTGCTTTTGTATTGCTATCTCTCTTTTCCTGTTAACCATCCCATGTAAGTTAAGGAGTTGGAGAGGATCACCATTTCAACAAGAAAACTGGGAAAACTCAATATAAAAGAGATAGTACTCTTTGACGGCTAGTAGTCCTGCAAAATTTCTCTTTTCTGAAGATATTTTAAATATGACTTCCTACCTATTCTCAGGGAAGCTGGAACTTAGATATTATCTGGGAAGATTCTTGCAATTCATCATGAAATCATAATCCAAGTATTTTGTATATCAGCATTCAGAGCTGATCTCTGGACATGATGCTACCTTCTAATATGTGGGAAGATTATTCACATCTTCTAAATGTTTGTGCATTACTAATGGCATGGGCTGTCTTAGGAGGCATCTGGTAAAGAAATAATTTTGAGGATGAAGTTGTAGGCAAAATTTCTATCAGATGAAGTTCGATAGGATTCTTGCATTGAATTATTATGTAAGCACACTTGCTTTGTTTCTTGATTTTAACAGTCTATACAGTACACAGGAGAGTCACTTTCAGCAGGAGGTTAGATTATTCTGAGCTCTAAGGAGTAGGTGTTTTTTGAAATGGATGTTAGTTTATTGACAAAGAATGTTTCTTTTCAAATAGAATAAGGTACGCCCTGGTCATAAAGCATCAACCTCAAAAGCTGAACCTTTAATACTTTCTGATTTACTACCAAAAATCATTCCAGGTTGTAAGCTTGTATTGAATTGAATGTCTGAAGTCTGTTAAAATTTAATATTAATGCAATTCAATACATCATAGGGGTTTCTTTTTCAAAAAAAATCTGTAATTATGAAAAAAAATCCTGTAAAAGCTATTGGTTAAAAAAATACTAAAACGTTTAAAAATATGTGTTGATTACTAGTGCACAGTTTTGTGAATACTTTAAATTTTCAATTACATTGTCAAAAGTCCTTCATTAACAGTTACATTTTATTTATAAACAAGATAAATATGTTGATTAAATGGTTTTTGCAGGACTGGTTATTCCTAAGATAAGTCTGTTCTTTCTTGGCATCTTTTATAGTCCAGTAATTAATGGAACTTCTTTTCCATGCCTGCCTTACTTATATTTTCTTGGCAGAGAATGTTAAAATTGTTCAGGATGGTTATGCTTTAAAATGGCAGTTCTACTCACTGAGTAATTATTGGTTGTGCAGGAATAGGCAATATCAGTTTTTCAGTAAGAATCTTGCATAATGTTAGCACCAGAAAAAAAATAACATTAAAGAAAAAGCGTAAGGTTTTTTAAAGCTAATACTCAACAGACCCATCATTGCTGTCCTTTCTAACGTGTTTATCAGCTACATAGATTTATACCTTCAATAGTTTGGATAAATCTGTGCTATTGTGGGCTGAGCATCATAAAACGGTGTTATCAAATGCCTAACACCATGGTATCTGCCAGCTGTAGTTGATCTGTAAGATTTAAATTTAAACCTTTCAAAGATTACTGTTTTAGAACAATTACCTTGTGTTACAGAGTAGAAACATACTTGTTAAAACAGGAGACAAAAAACACAGGTGTATGATATATGAACTGAGGTCACATTTGCATACTTAATGATTGAAAATCAAGTCATAAAATGCCAAGTTTCCACTGTTGAGAAAAATGACAAAAATGTGTATTCTAGAACTAGCATGTAAAATAGTGGCAATTGACAACTCACCAAACTTGATCGAAATGTCATTAATATAAAAATATTTGGAAGAAGAATTGGGATTCTGGGATTTTGAGATGAAATCACACATTTTTGAGATTAAATCAATCATTTTTAAAAATCATTTTTGATTGCTGTATGTAACTTAGAGAGTACTTCAGGATTTTTGCTTTAAGCCAAACTCAGCTTCAGATGCTTACTGCTACATGCAAAACTTAGTTGGAAGCTATCTAAACTAAAGCAAATTTGTGAAAACAAGTTTGTTAATTCTGTCTTCCCTATTTCCCTAATATGGCCCCAGTATCTTGAACTAGATTATTATTTGTTATTTGTAAGACAGTGATTAGGTTTAATGTGTGATAATGTACTATACACTAAACATGAAAAAGTCGTAAGGCAGTACAGGAAATGCTTGTGAGCCGACTTGCTCCTGTGTGGGAACAAAAGTGCCTTGAGTGCTTTGTCAGTATTGAATTACTAACTGCTATTGTAGAAGTAGTGAGCGATGAGAAGGGAATTTCTAGATCAGAAAATAAATCCTGTAGCATAATTCCAGAAATTTAATGTTTTATAATTTTCAAAATCTGTTTTGAGGAATCTTCTGGATTTGAGCACATGGATTTTGACTTTGCTCAGATTTTAAAAATCAAAGCAAAATCACTGCTTTTTCTAGTCTAATTCTACTCTTTTTAACTCTGTTTCTAATCTCAACCAAATTGTAATCTAAACTTCCCAGTAAATGAAAAAGCCATGAATTGCTAAAATAAAGGTGCATCATTAATACATTCTCACAAATTCCAATTTCAGTTGTGGATTAAATCAGAAGAGGAAATGTTTACTGTAAGTTGTTTCTGTGTGCAACATTACATTTGGTCATTAATTGCCATTATTCATAAAACAATCTTGCCTATGTTGGAGACACTTTAGTGTGCAATATTGGACAAAATGCAGTATCTTCAACTGGAAGGAAATTTCTTGGAATTTCTGAAACAATGCAAAAGTAATCTTCAAAGAAGCTCAGAAGTGATTTTCCAGTATCCTAAACGAAAATAAGTTGGCATTTTTATTATCCAGATATACCGGAATGGGAAAACTTGAACAATATATTTTGCTGCTTTGCTGTTCATAATGAACCATAGGAAACTTTGAAAATGGGAAGCCATTGCAGCAGTATTGGAAGGAGATTATCCATTTCAAAAGATACATTTTTTGTGTGTTTTTGTTATGTCTCTGACCAGCTATGAATTTATGGGTAGTGTTCCCTGATCACAGCTGTATATCTGATTCCATGTACTAAAGTGTAATTTTAATGTCTTTTCTAAATCATTTGTACACATAAAATCATTCCATGGGTGGCTGCCTTATTTTAATTTTTTTACTTTAATTGTGAACTGTTTGTTTAAATAAGTTTTTATTATATTAAAAAATTATTTGCTGCATTGCTGAAAGAATTTGCCTCATTTTTAATGGTCACAAAAACAAGGACAATTATTTTGGATTCTTCAAGGAGAAAATGGTTTATAGCTTGCTTTATCTCATTTTTATCTTTCTTATTCATGTCTAGACAAATCAGATAATTTTAGAAGAGCCCAATAAAAAGCCTAATGCATCAGTGCATCCAGATGTAACATACCAAAGTATTCATTATCCTTACCTATTTTTTTAAATCAAAGCCTGTTATATGAAGCTGGCTTGATGATTTACATAACCTTGATGATAGACTGTTATGGGATTTGGAGAGTAAGAATACAGGAAATTACAGGATTGAAGCTGGCAAGTGTAGAGAGAAGACTGGAGATTCCTTTTAGTGATTGATCCACACTACTGTATTTGGAACTATTAAGAGTATTCAGCAAGAATAGTCTGAAAATACAGGAACTCCATTCAACCAGTTACGGCTATCAGACCAACATTAGAAAGGAATTTATTTACTGACAACAAAAAGATTACTATTGCACACTTTGGGGACATTTGGGATCTAATTGTTTGTTTGTTTTTCTCTTTGAATCAAATAGGCTAGATTTGTATAAGAATAATGAAAGGGTTCATACCCTATGAATGTTGGAGAAACATAAGTTTTTTATAACAGTGCAGAGAATAAAAAGGTTATTAGGAGCAGGAAACTATTGACTTGGTGAGAAAACTTTTTCAAGGGGAATTTGAGGACAATTTAATTCTGCTATGTGTTTTCTATGAATTCCCAAAATTTGTCATGGCAGATAATCAAGACATACCAATTTTACTTGGAATGAACAAACTGAAATTTGTTTTCTATAGGTTATCAAAGGATGCAGCAGCTGATTGAGTCAAAATTGGACCCTTACTTATTTTCAGTGATTGCAAATTATGTGTTAGCATTTGCCATTTGCACTGAATAGCTGGTTTACTGACATTTTATTCTGAACATATACTGAGGCTGTTTGTTATTTTTCACTAAAATCATTCTTTGGTGACCTTACCTCCTTTCCATATCCTACCCTGTATGTTTACTTTTTTAATTTTCTGTTCTCCACTAAATTTTGAATAACATTAGCCTCAGTTTAAAAAGGATTAAATTTGGCAAGCAAACTTGTGTTTGATCTCTATGTTGAAAGGTTTTAGTAACTTAAGTTGAAAAATTACAAAATTTTTCATCTGATATTTTAGACAAGACAAGGTTGAAGACAAGGGTTAGGCCTAAGCCATTAATCATTCCGTACACTAATCATATCTGCCACACTATAATGCACAACAGAAATGTGACTACAAACTTCAACAGCCCTCTGTACCCTAGAAACCCTGTCAGGTGCCTTTGTTGATCAGGAACCTTTGCTGATGATACAGTCAAGCAGCAGGACCTCTAAATACCTCCATGACCACAATCCACAATATAGGGACAGTTCCTAATATTCCACAAGGATTGACAGGGAATGCAAGGAAGAGAAGAATGACTGTTTTTTAACTATCTGTTGCTATTGCTGTATTGCTAAATATGTCTCACTCTTCTGCTAGAATTTATTTAGGCAGTTTGCTTTAAGAGAGAAGAAGGCTCAAATGTATTCACATTGGGAGTAGGTTTCAAACACTGTGCTTGTGGTTAAATTATTGCATATGATACATATTTCAATCAAAATGCTATAGCAATGACACTTTTCAAAGCATTGTTTGCACATCAGTTCCGCATCAATCAGCCATTGCAACTGCCCAGGAAGCTGTTGACGAGTTTAGTAAGAGTTACTTTTTGAACAGTTTTTGAATGTTTTTATTGTTAAACTTTAATAAAATCCTTTCTGCTATATTATACTTTTCCTGTCTCATTTATTTCTTCTTTAAAAAGTGCAGGTGGGATTTAAAAAATGTTGGAGCTTTCTGGCTGAAATTTCAAAAGTCAATGTCTTCCGAAAGCCTGTTTCCATCTTAATCTGCCAAAGAATGCCTCCCCATTATAGTTTATCATCCAAATGTTCTTTTCAAACCATCTCTGATTGGTTTAACCTGAATCTTATCTTCAAATATTGGACCACAAGTTACATGTAATCTGTGACTGAATGTTGAGATATATTGTTCTAAGCTGTTACCTTTTTTTTTTCTTGCATTTCGAGAATATTAAAAATGAAATAAATCTATCTTGGATCACAAATCCGAATCAAGTCTTTTCAACTTTAAATCTCATATCTGAATGGGAACTCGGCAAGTGGAATTCATGTTCAAACGTATTAATGTGCATCCCTCGAACAGAAATGCAATCCTCACTGAGTTCAGAGGTGGTTAGTCCGATCCAGCTTATGCATTAAAGGAATTTTTTATTCCATAACTATCCCATATTTTTTCAAGCGGCACAGGGTCTCTTTTTGGAGTCTCCTCCCGTTTTATCTTTACAACAACCTGACAAGGTAGATTGGGCTGGTTATTGCCTCTCAGCCCAAGAAGTACCCAATGAATGGACTGGAGACTCAAATCTCCATTTGATAAGCCTTGAACTTAAACAACCACACTGAACCGGCTAGGAAAGGAGCAGGTCGGGGCCATTTCATTTCACCTGCAATTGCACTTTGTGAGTGCTTCATTGCACTGAGGGCTCCATCTGCTTCATAAAAAATATTTTTCCCCTGGTTGTCTGGAATGTTCTCTCTGTTCAGGACATGAGGAAGTGAAATGAAACGAGGAAGCTCACATCATCTCTGCATCAGGGAGACAAATATCGAGCACTGGCAGCAGAGTTATTGATTCAGAGCTAAGCCTCACTCTCCCTCCTCTCTCCCCGAGTAAGCAGTTACGCCTTTCTGGTTCGTTGCATTTAATCGGATTCCTACAGCTGCAGAGCAGAGGCAGAGAATTAAGTCTTTTTTTTAAAGTCAGTCTCTTGATAATGTTTACTTCAAAATCCAACTCAGTCTCTCCTTCCCCCTCCATGGATCCAACAGATCTGGATGCCTTGGATATCCGCACCAAAGTGCAGCTGTATGGAGTGCTCTGGAAGAGACCGTTCGGGAGACCGTCGGCCAAGTGGTCCAGGAGGTAAGGCAGAAGGTGTCTGGGTGCAACTGCAGAGGGAAGCAGAGAAGAGAAAAGGAGGTGATTAATAGAGTTAATGAGAAAGAGAATTCAGAAAAAATTGAGATAATTCAGGACAGGCAGGATCTTAAAATGTCCAGACAGATGAGAGTTCAGGAATAGAGGACTCACAAAGGATGTTGTGTTCAAGTACTGTATAGTCTAAAAATCATCATTGTGCAACTTTATGGAATCTATAAATTAACAGTCTGGGAATCTGATTTCTGTTGTGGGTCCATTTTGTAGATTGGCATAGACTCTCTGCCTGCAGTTTTCTGTGTTCCTCAGAGAAGAGACATAGCTGACCTGGCATTAGGACAATTATATACAGGAAATAGTGAAAACTCATGGAATATTTTCATTTATATGCCATGTATTTTTTACAGAATGTAGGGATAAATTGAGATCACCCACCTCCAGAGAAAGTTTAGTCAAGCAGTAAAGGGATTATTTTTTAATTTTTTAATTTTTTTTTTTTGCTGAATGTTGTGTGAACTTAATTCCAAAGTGCTTTTTTGAAAATGCTGGCTGCGTGATCAGAAGACATGACACAGTGCCAACACAACAGGGAGGAGCCAAACTATTCATGATATCACATGATATCACTATCTAAACCTACATCCATATTTATCTTGTCCTTATTCTTAGAATTGCTGTACAATTCTATTCCTCAATCACAATATATTATGAACTGAATGCTGAGAACAAAATATCCCCCATGATAAAGATCCCACTCTTGAATATACTGATTATTGGATTAACAACCATATTTATAATCAGGAGTAACCTATTCTATTGCCAGTTTTCAGAAATATTTAATGTACAGGCATTCTTTTCAATCTTTCTGTTACACAAACCATTGCTTCTAGCAAAATCTCTGTTCACTCTTCATCTTGAATGCCATGTGCATATTTTACACTTATAGTTAATATATAGCCCAGCTCATGATGAAAGCACAGTGGATAAATATAAAGAGTAATTTGGATCAAGAATTCCATGTGAAGGAAATTCTGCTTGCAGGATTCTTCCATTGAAGCAAAGTAGGAGATAATTTTTGCTGATTCTTCTTCCTTTTTCTCCTTTTGCCTCATCATCCCAGCGCAGTCTAGAAGAGGTGCAGAGAGGAGAACATTATTTGCTAGTTTCCTCCTACCCTCTCCTTATTAAGAACCTCTAAAAGCTCTGTACCTCAGAGAGTAATTTGTAGTAATCAGATGGTAATCTGTACCTCAGATAGTAATCAGTGAGTAATTTGTTCCTAAAATGAAGCTCTGGATCAGTCCTTGGAATTAACATATGCATTTTATTCCCAGTTTGCCAGAGCAAAGGAAAAAGAGGGGAGGTAGAGATACCCCTCAACCTGAATTTCTTCTCTTCACCCATCAAGTTGTACCTATGAACTCATGGAGAAATCTATGGGCTTTCTGCAGCTAAGTAAATTAATTGCATAACCCTTCTGAAGCAGAGGAGGTGTTGATTTGGAATGTCAGAAGACTTAACAAACTGTTAAAACCAAACAGAACTGGTTCCTGAATAAATGATTCTTTAAAGTGTTTTTCAACTACAGAATTAGAGCATTATACAGAATAGCACCTTCCCCCACCGGCTCCATATGCCTAAAACACAATAAAAATGCAAGCCAGATAACAATTTGCAAAGTGAGCAGATGGCCAAAATAAGGCAATGATGAGCTGTCATCTTCTCAGAGAATCAAATATTTTGGCACTGATGAGTTAGGGGGTCCCTCTTCTTAGAGAACTAAATGTCCCATAAGAAAAGCAGGACCTGTCTGGTAGGAAGATGACTGTCCTCTGTGCTCCCCTGAGCTGCTTAGTTCCATTAAGCTGGTCCAAATAGAGATGCAGAACTACCTCTTTTCTTTCCTTCAAATCCAGTCACACTTCTGTGGAAACTAAAGTCTAACACATAAGGACTGAACCAGAGAAAATTCTAATTCTCTGTTGTTGACTTATAAAGAACAGAATGAAATTTTAAAGAGATCTTTGGTATCGTGTTAGGACAAGATATAAAACATTGTCTAGAATCTTCATTTCAGTTGTGCTTTCAGCTAACAGATGCACATGGATGTGAAATGTAACCAATGGTATTTAGAGTAAACATAATTTAAGGAATTATTCCCTCAAAAACAGTTGGTGGCATGGAAAGGATTACTGTTGTGGGATGTATGGTTATTGCTCTCTTTCCTTTTGTTCCACAAATTTACCACAGTTTAAGTGTAGCTCATTTGTAAGAAGTAAGAGACAATAGACAAGATATTTCACTTTGCAAGCAAATATTTGCTTAGCAATAACCGTTCCTATTAACTTGAAGGGCGGCAGCCTCACCAATACACACAGCAAATGCAGGGCTGTGGTGGAATCCAGAGAAGTGTTCAACTCCTCCTAAGTGGTCCATGGATGGGTTTCAGGTCATATTCATTGCATGCAGAGTTGTGTTTATGTGAGTATTTCTGGGGAGGGGGTCCATAGTTTTCATCAGATTCTTAAAGAGCCCCATGACTCAAAAGGTTAAGAACCTTGTTAAAAAGCAATTATCAGGACTGAGTGGGAGAGGTGACTTTGCAGTTCTTTTTACAAATCTCATTTTTACATTCTCTGCGGTAGGTGGTTTTGCAGGCTCATCAGTTTTGTGGCTTTGTTTTTAAGGCTGGCTTAAAAAGCAAGGCCCCAACAGCAATGATGTTGACCCAGCTCTGAAACATGGCAAGAGTCATCTGTCACCCTCAGTTTGACAAGCACTCTGCTGTAAAGCACAACAGTTCAATGGTCATGTAGCAGCTGGTACTGATCAATCAGGGAAAATATGGGAGCAAAACTTATTAAAAAGGCAAATGATGAATACAAGGCAATCACAGCTAGTATAACTTTCTTACTTGAGCTCATACTTACTGCCTAGCGGACAGCTGCTAATTTGGAATGCCAGCCCAAAGAACCCTTCTGTAAACAAGGAGTAAGATCCCATAATAGCTGATATTTCTTTCAGCAGCAATGCTTCAGGAATTATTGTAGGGCATATTCACTTCTCAGATATATTGTTATGTAGCTTCGTATTTTGAAGTGAAAGACCAAGCAAAGGTTATGCAGAATGTAAATTGGTTAAACAAGTTGAAATGACTCCATTTTTAACTATAGGTTGCTGGAACTTGGATGCCTTAAAATGTCTTATTAAATAAGGGTTAGATTCCATAGCTATGTAAAGCAGAACTCTTTCAATTAGGGGTAAAAGACAACATTTGTGAATTCTCAATATTTCTCCGCTTCATAAAAATCTCTTTCAAAAGATTGGATGATTTTTTGGGACAGTGTGGGAGATGACTTGGTTAGGGGAAAGAAGATCTGTAGAACTCACTCCTTATCCTCTCACCGTTTTCACCGGTTCCCAGAGCAGAGGCTTCCATCATGGCTCGCTTCTACAGAGTACCATACAGTTGGATGGGGCCATTTAGGCCAAGACCAATTATTATCTCAGTGCCAAAATCCAAATTCAGGCATCTATGACAGAGGACTGATTTTGGCTGGAACACACTCAGTGAAGGAGAGCCAACCAGTTTTCTAACATTCAGTTTCAATCTGCATCCCCAATTATTTAAATCCATTTTTCTCTGTCCTGCACCCTGGAATAGAGAACAGATCTTGATCTCTTTATGCAACTTTCTTTCAGAGTTTGGAAGAATATTATCATATTTTCTAGTCTTCCCTTTTCCAGTCTCTCATGACACTATTGAGTTTTTAGTTCCCTGATCAACTTATTGCCTTTTTCTGAATCTATTGCACAATTCTTAAAGTCTGGCACCAAGAATTGAGTAGAATATTTGGGATGGGGCCTGACTAATAGAAAATAAAGTGGAGCTAATATTTCCTGTGATTTGTATGCCATGCTTCTGTTGATGCAACTAAAAATAGGGTAGACTTTTTGGACCCATCACAAGTTTATAAAGATGCTTAGAATCACCCACACTGAAAGTTTTTTCCTCCTAAATTAAATATTTATCTTTTCCATTTAATAAGCAGCTCTGTCAATCTCATCTCTCCATGCTTTTCTTAGAAAAATATGTAATGGAAAAATATGCTATTCTAGCCTTTCAGTTGGAACATGTCAGATATGGAAAGTCCTGGAGACTTTCTTTTTCCATTCCTATCAGAATATATCCCCCAAAAGATGAAAATAATCACAGTTTGAATTGCGTGCAATGCTTGATGCTTGGAGCTCTTAGCACAGTACAGCACAAAAGGGAAAAAAAAGGTTGTATAAATCTTAGACCCAAGAATTATGTGAACAATCTTCTGAGAGTACATAATTAAGTTCTTGTTTCAAAGATTTTATAAATATTAGCTAATTAATCTCATTAACTGCATATATTGGAAACCATAGCACTATTTATCTGCAGAAAACAGACTTTCTGAGGGTTGATCACAGAATGTATATATTTTTCTCAGCTATGCCAGATGTATGCGTAACTCATTTTATAATAAACAGCTCACAGTTCACTCTTGATGTTACAGCAGAACACCCACTTGTAGTTCCAAATTGCAAAACTCCGGATGGGAACAAAGAGACATACAGTAGAAAATTCTTTACAGTCCAGATATAGCATCCCTAGTAACAAATGAAATTATCCAAATACAGAAACACAAATTCCTGACTGCGGTCTGAGAATCACTGATGGACTGCAAAAGTCCTGCAGATGATGTCACATATGGATAACAAAAACCCCTCTCCCTCTCACCCTTATATGCACAAGCATGTATGCACACTCACCAGCTTGACATCTCTAAAGATGGCCAGTCTTGTGAGTTTGGGGCCTTCTCATTCAAAGATGAAAGATTTCAGGCAGAAATATCATAATCTAACTTGACGATTGTGCAAAATTTTATCCTTTTAGATTTTCTTACAAAATGTTGAAGCCTTGTAAAGAGCCATTTAGAATCAAGCAGTGCCTAAATCTGATTAAATTAATGCGAAGTTGCTGTGTGCTACAGTGCTGGCAGGTGCTGTACGGCTCATCCTAGATTTATGAGATGGTCCTCAAAGGCTTCAGGGAAGCTATGGGGACCTACATATTGGAAGAAGTTGACAAGGGCTGCTCTAGAAACAATGAAAGTGTTAGGAATGATATCTAGTATTAACTACGTGTGCAAATACTTGTAGCAGGTTATATCTGTCCAGGATCAGGTATACTGTGGGTCATGGTCCAGGGAAAGCTATCCAAAATATTCCAGAGTGTTGAGATTAGCTGAACTATGAAAAGAAGGATGAGTCTAGGAGAACTTTCGTGTTTCTGTTATTTCCTTCAAGAAGAAAGCAACGCTCAGGTTACCCAATTTCCTGATTTGTGAATAGCCAGTCCACAGAGCCTTTGATTCTTAAGATAATACTGAAAATGTATTGCTTCAAAAATAATTTATTTTCATTTATTTTATGATCTCCGTGTATTCTGATTTTCATGTGCCTATATTATACAGCTGATGCTTTGTCTTTGAAATATGGGGAGTAAAGCAATTGGTGCTTAGTCATGCCATTATTGACAGAAATGTTTCTTGGCTGCATTATGAGGAAGTTTTTTAAAAAAACAAACCCCGACCTATTCAGGAACTTAGAAGAACTGAAAGGCGCCTTTATTCTCCTTAGGTGTTTCAATAATTTGTCTTCGCTAAGAGTGAGAACTGGAACTGCTCTGAAATATATTTATAACCTGGGACAAACACAACTCTTAACTCCTTTTGTGAAAGATGTTTCAGTCTGGATAAAATACAGCATTTTGCTGCAGTCTTCCACTTCAAAGACCGTCAAAGTGGACTCTAAGATTTATTTTCACATATTTCACGATCATTCTTACCCCTGGGATTTTGAAGCATCTTTAAAAAAAACAATCCTAAACCTCATTATTCATTTGATACATATGTACAAATATTTGTCTGTGAAGACTCTCACTCGTCCAGGGTAATTGCATCGCAACAAAGTTTAAAATTTACAAATATTGTTTGTACGTGTATAATGGCTGGAGTTGTTACACAGAGACGTACAAGAGAGTATATTTATATTCCTTATATATAACTACTAGGCTAATAGTATAATTGATATTGATAATGTGAATAATCTTTTCATGTTTCACCATGATGCAACATTGTTATGTTTTAGGGATTTTTTTTAAAGAAATTCATCTCTTCACAATGACTTTCCCCAGCCACTAACTCTCCAGTATAGGTAGTCCTCACTTAGGACTAACAACCTCTTTAGTAAGTCCTAAAGTTATTAAGTGAAACATCATGTCTGCAATTTACAATTTTACTTCCACTTTATTAACCCTGCTTGTCACAAACCAGTTGCAAAACACACAAACAGCAATCACGTGACCACAGGATGTGGTGATAGTCATAAATGTGAGGATTGGTCACAGAGCTTTTTTTGAAACATTGTCATAACTTCAAATTGTTGTTAAAGAAGGCAGTCAGTAAGCAAGGACTACCTATATTCCTTTTTAATTGTTTTTATTCCAGAAGGAGTTCAAATATTTTAACTGCTTCCAAACTTTATATAATGGGAAGTGGTACAGAAGGGTTGTTGTTGTTGTTTTTGCAAATAAGTAGCTACAGTATTTAAAAATACCACATTAATTTTTTTTCTTCAATAAGGTTCAGTTTTCCGGAACTTTGGCATGTATGTAGCAATACTTACAGTTGAAATGCTAGCTACTGGAAAGGTAATTTCAACTATTTTCTTTTAGGATTAAGAATATAAATCTATGGGTCAGAATCACTGCAATATAAAATAGGATGTGCAGGGAACTCAGTAAAAAGCAGGTTTTCCCAAAGTGATGCTAGCAGATGAGCAAAAGATGTCATAAGGAAACGGCTAGACCTACTGAAAGTCCAATTCATAGTTGTTCAAGAACATCAACACATTCTGCTGATTGTGGACCCATGGCATCCACCAAGGATCAAGTAACTAGATAATACCACTGCCTATTGGGGAATTAAAATTTTACATAAGGATATTTTCTTTTTCAGATTCTTCATCATCAAGGAAAGTTTTCTGCTTTACTATGCTGAGAACGAAAAGAAGAACTTTGAAAATAATCGGTATTTCAATATCCATCCAAAGGTTAGCAACATCTCCAAAAACATTCAGATAGGTCTCATAAGAAATTCAGATAGGTCTCATAAGAAAGAAGTCTAGAATGATTGGATCTCTGTTTCACAAAAGATATTGGTAACTTAAAATGAACTTTTTTTAAAAAAATTAATGAACTTACACTGTGTATTTAATATTACCTGGACAGTAAACCATCAAATATAGCGTGCATTATTAATGATTTCTGCAGGAACCCCATAGGTAAGGCCTGCTCAGTGATGCCTCCCCCGCATCTGTGGAATTCATCCCCTTGAGATCCAGATTACCCTTTCCTTGTTGGGTTTCCAAACAGCCTTGAAGTTGTTACTCTTCAAAAAACACTATATGGCATGGAACCATCTGGAGAGATCGTTTTGATTGACTTGATTCGATTTTAATAATATTAGTTGCTTGAGGAATGCAGCTCATAGCTATTAGGAACTGAACAGCAAACTATCTATGTTCAGTGAATAAATATAGGCAGTCCTTGGTTAACAACCATTCATTCAGTCATCATTTGAAGCTGGCCCTGAACAAGACTTACAGCTGGTTCTCAAAATTGCAGCCATCATAGCATCCTCACATCACATGACTGCAACTTGGATGCTTGGCAACCAGCTCACAATTATGATGGTTGTGCATGCCATGGTCACATTATCACCATGTGCAACCTTCACAGCCAGCTTCCAACAAGCAAGTCAATGGGGAAGCCAGCAAGAGGTCATAAATGGCAATCAAATAACATCACACTTAATGACTGCACAGGATTTGCTTAACAACCAGAACTGGAATTGCTGGAACGGCAGTCATAAGTTAGCAGTCATACCTCCTCCGTAACACTCATTTAGATACATTTTTATAGTGTGTTGTTTAATAGCTTTGTTGAATAAAACAATTTTTGCAACTGCTGTTTTAGTAAAAACACCACAGTATACATGTTGGTATTTTTATATAAAATATCGACATCATAGCAGTTGACACTTTATATAAAAATATAATCATTTAGACTTTAAAGGATCCTTTTTCCCCTCTGCTTTTGGGAATGTATAACATGCCAAACTTTGAGCAAGGCAGGTTTCAGAAGGTTTTAAGGCAGTGACAAATCCATGAAAATCCCTTCCTTCTTCCTTTGTCGACCAGCAAAGCATTTTGCTCATGCGAAATGCTCGTGACTCAGCTCATTTAAAATAAGCTCAAAGCAAACCAAAAAAATTTGGCACAGAAGATGAAATCTCTTTGACCAGCCAGTTCTTCTACCACACTGGAGGTTCTTGGTCAAGAGAAGCATTGTCGCTGGCACTGGGGAGAAATGCAGATGGATCTAGATTAAGGGCATTTCAGCAACAGGATTCCATGGTTGAAAAGTTCCTCTCAGGGTGGCAAAATATGCTTAGTGTAACTGGCCCAAATATATGACCTCCCTGCTGAATTTGGCATTAACCAAAATGCTGAAGAAATCTTAAATAATAGAGCCACAAGCAATGCACTGCAATAGTCTAAGCTAGAGGTCACCAGTGCATGGACAGCAGAGGCCAAACAATTTCTCTCCAAGATAGCTTACAAACAGCAAAAACATGTTTTAAGTTATTGGTACTCCTTTTCCTATTTGGAAGAGGTTCTTATTGGTCAGGGAACTGAAAAAGGGCTTCCAGATGCTTTTTTTAAAAAGTGTGCAAATTTTTTTTGCAATTTTGCTACTTCCAACAAAGCTTTTATGAAAACATCCCATGTCATTTAGAGAGGAGGAGGTGGCAAAAGATGATAACTTTCAGTCATTACCAGATTATGATTTCTTATCACTTCAACTTATTTTCTTTCCATAATACCAACGTTAAGGAAGAGTTGAGAAAATAAATCCACTGATATAGACAGAACTAGAACTTATCTATCTGGAAATACTTTCCATTAATAAGTCTTGGTTTTTTCTTCTAATTTTCTTTAAAAAGTACCTCACACTATGGAGATGTGTAGCTGGAGTGTGCTAGTATGTGTGATCAAGGTGACCCTTGAATCAGAGACTTTGAGGTACAGCAAATCCTTGGGTTAAGAATGAATTCTCTTCCTGACTCTGTCCTTAAGTTGAATTTATATGTAAACTAGAACCGGTTATTTAGTCAAATGTTTGTCTCACTATGTAGTCAGAAAAATAGAGGGTCGTGACATGACTCAAAGTGGCAGACAGCATTC
>JANHZU010007273.1:23007-37346 GCA_032468055.1 Acrochordus granulatus
CTGGCATGCTGCGGTCCATGGGATCGCGAAGGGTGAGACACACTTGAGTGACTGAACAATAACAAAAATGTTGGAATGATAATTATATGCAGTTTAGCATTTTAAAAACTAAAAGCAGATCAGGGTTGACAAAAACAGCCAGAATATTAAGAATTAACCATAATATGAACCTGAAGAATCCTATCCTTAACGTTATGTCCAATGAGATAAAATCTAGATGTTTTAAAACTTATTCAGTTGGGAGAGAAGACTATAGGCAGATAAACATTCTCTTGTGAAGTTTAGAGCAGCCCATTTTGAAAATGAATGATTTCTGATATTCTTGAAATAGTCCATTTCATGATCATTCTTGGACAAGAGTGGGTGGCAGATGTGGAGCAATAACCAAAGGATTTAAACTTCAATCGTTTTCTAAAAGGAGTTCTTTACAGAGCCTAAACTAAAAACCAATAATAGCCTAAACTCTACCTCTACTCCTAGATGAAAAGAATTAACAAAATATTGTAAACTCAGAGGGTACTCCATTACAGATTTCCAAATAGTTGTTCTGAACAAAGAAATTGCAACTACCCAATGGAATGAGAGGTTGCTGAAATTGCGTGCATTAAAAGAGTTCAAGGTTATCTCATAAAATCTTAACAAACACAATGGGTTTTTAATACCTTACAATTGTTGATTGATAAGGAACTTGTAATTTGTTCCACATGTAATCTGCATAATTACTTTGTCTTCCACTCCTTTTCCTCCTCACCTTATCCCAGTTTAAATCGTCCATGAAGCTAATGAAGTAAGTTATAGTTCATGAAAATGTATGTTGTTCAATCACTCAGTCATATCTGACTCTTTGCAACTCCATGGACTGCAGCATGCCAGTCCTGAATCCACGCCCCTTGCATCTACAATCTACAAAATCAATCTACAAAAAAATACAAAATCAATCTACAAAAAAATACAATCTACAAAACCATCTCAACCTCTGTCATCCCCTTCTCAGTCTTTCCCAGCATCATAGCCTTTTCCAGTGTATCCTCTCTTTGCATTATGTGGCCAAAGTATCTGAGCTTCAGCTTCAGTATCTGTCCTTCTAATGAGCAGTCAGGGTTGATTTCCTTTAGGATCTTCTCAGAACCACAATTTGAAGGCATCAATTCTTTGGTATTCAGCATTCCTTATGGTCCAATTCTCACAGCCATACGTTACTACTAGGAAAATCATAGCTTTGATTATATGGACCTTTGTGACAGGTGATGTCACTGCTTTTTAATATGCTGTCTAGATTTGCCATAGCTTCCCTCCCAAGGAGCAAGTGCCTTTTAATTTCATGTTTGCAATCATCATCTGCAGTAGAGCCCAAGAAGGTGAAAGCTGTCACTGCTTCCCTTTCTTCCCCTTCTATTTGCCAGGAATTGATGCAACTGGACGCCATGATCTTTGTTTTTTTAATTTTGAGTTTCAAGCCAGCTTTTGCACTCTCCACTTTCATCTCATCAAGATGCTATTTAGTTCCTGTTCACTTTCTGCCATTAGAGTTGTATTGTCTGCATACCTGAAGTTGTTGCTATTTCTCCTGGCAATCTTAATTCCAGTAATTCCATTGAACCAGCCCAGCATTTCACATGATGTACTCTGCATTTAAGTAAAATAAGCAGGGTGACAATATATAGCCTTGTCATACTCTTTTCTCAATTTTGAACCAATCCGTTGTGCCATTTCTGGTTCTAACTATTGCTTCTTGACTAACATAAAGATTTCTCAGGAAAGAGATAAGGTGGTCTGGTACTTCATCTCTTTAAGACTTTGCCATAGTTTGTTGTGGTCCATACAATCAAAGGCTTTAGCATAGTCAATGGCCACTGTTGAGTTTTTCAAAATTGCTGACATATTGACTGCAGCACTTTCACAGCATCATCTTTTAGAATTGTAAATAGTTCAGCTGGAATACCATCACCTCTGCTAGCTTTGTTCTTAGTAATGTTTCCTAAGAACTTCACACTTCAGGATGTCTGGCTCTAGGTCATTGAACATACCATTGTGGTTATTAGGATCATTTAGATATTTCTTGTATAGGTCTTCTGTATATTCTTGCCACCTCTTCTTATTTCTTTTGCATCTGTTAGGTCCCTCCCATTTTTGTCCTTTATCATGCCTATTTTTGCATGAAAATTTCCCTTGGTATCTCCAACTTTCTTGAAGAGATCTCTAGTCTTTTCCAGTCTATTGTTTTCCATTATTTCTTTGTACTGTTCATTTAAGAAGGCTGTCTTATCCCTCCTTGCTATTCTCTGGAAACCTGCATTGAGTTGTGTATATCTTTCCCTTTCTCCCTTGACTTTCACTTTTCTTCTTTCCTTAGCGATTTGTAAAGCCTCATCAGACAGCCCCTTTGCTTTCTTGCATTGCTGTTTCTTTGGGATGGTTTTAGTAGCTACCTCTTGAACAATTTTAATCATTGCTGTTCATAGTTCTTCAAGCACTCCATCTACCAGATCTAATCCTTTTTCACTTCTGCTATATATTTTGTTTTAATGGGTTTATTTTATTTTTATTTTTAAGTGTTTTAATGTATTGTTTTTAGTGTTGTTAGCCACCGAGAGTCTCCGGATTTCGGCAGCATACAAATTTAATAAATAAATAAATATATTCATAAGGGATATGATTGAGGTCATACCTGAATGGCCTAGTGGTTTTCCTTACTTTCTTCAACTTTAGCCTGAATTTTTCAATAAGAGGCTCATGATCTGAGCTATAGTCAGCTCTGGATCTTGTTTTTACTGACTGTATAGAGCTTCTCCATCTTTGGCTGCAAAGAATTTAATCAATCTGATTTTGACCATCTGGTGATATCCATGTATAGTGTCTCCTCTTGGGTTGCTGAAAAAGAGTGTTTGTTTTGACTAGCTTGTTTTCTTGACAAAATTCTGTTAGCCTTTGCTCTGCTTCATTTTGTACTCCAAGGCCAAATTTGCTTGTTATTCCGGGTATCTTTTGACTTCCTACTTTAGTATTCCAATATTGAAAAGGATAGGTTTTTTTAATGTGAGTTCTAGAAGGTCTTATAGACCTCTATAGAACTAGTCAAGTTCAGCCTCTTTGGCATCAGTGATTGGGGTATAGACTTGGATTATTGCTACATTGGATGGTCTGCCTCGGATTCAAACTGAGATTATTCTGTCATTTTTGAGATTATATCCCAGTGCTGCTTTTCTCACTCTTTTATTGGCTATGAGGGCTATTCCATTTTTTTCTAAGGGATCTTGCCCACAGTCGTAGATACAGTCTGAATTAAATTTGCCCATTCCCATCCATTTTAGTTCACTGATTCCAAGATGTCGGTGTTCAATCTTGCCATCTCATGTTTGATTTATATTTCTTACATTATAGATTCCTATGCAATATTGTTATTTACAGCATTTGACTTTCTGTTTACCTTCAGACACATCCACAGCTGAACATCCTTTGAACTTTGGCCCAGCTGCTTCACTCTTTCTAGAGCTACATGTAATTGCCTTCTACTCTTCCCCAGTAGCATATTGGACACCTTCTGACCTGAGGGGCTCATCTTCTGGCATCATATCTTTTAGCCTTTTGTTACTGTCCATGGGGTTTTCTTGATAAGGGAACTGGAGTGGGTTGCCATTTCCTTCTCCAGTGGGGTCTTGTAGCCCATTTTTTACCAAATATCCAGAAACTCATACAACATCTAGCATAGTCCTTGTTGACCTGGGCGACAACTGAGCTGGTATGGGTTTCATCTCACCATATTTTTTATGGGAGGGAGACACTCTTTGTGTGGCTCCTCTGATGAGATCTGTCCACTATGGTTGAACCTCTGGCATAGCTCTCATGTTCTTCGGAGCACACAAGCCCCACAACCAAATCAAGGTAGTACCTCACTGGAGATGTGGTGACTCAAGGATGAGTAAATATCATCTTAATTCAGCAGTGGGGAAAGGCTCTTAGAAAATAAATGTAATTCTGAAGAGAAACTGTAGGATGGAGCTTGCATTGTTTGTTTCTTTAATATGCTATATCAGACATTCAGGCAGCAACACAAAATGGATTTCCTGGATGCCATGGAATGCAATAAGATTGACTTCTAAGTAAATGTGTCCAAGTCTGATGACTTGTCTTTGCCTAACTGAAATGTCATCTTTGACTCAGGCTCATTGTCTTGGTTATGAACTTTTTTCCACTTGGATCTCGCTATAGCACAAGTATGCACTGGCAACATTTTTCTTCTGCCATGTCTCTATGACCTTATCTTCATGAGATCCCCAGCCTATGCATGAGAGAGGCCAAAATCATTCTCATCTGTGCCTGTACTAAAATAGTATTCCCCCTCCCTCATTCTACTACCAAGCAATTGCAGCCTCATGGTACTGTATACAAAATTAATTAGGTTTTATCATCACTATTTTGGAGGGAAATTAGGTGACTAGCACTGTGGGAACAGAAGCAGTGTAGGGATCAGCAATGAGGACAGTCAATTTTATCTTGGAGGGTTTTCATCACCTCAAGGATGGGGTGATGACACTTATTTTAACAATGGGAAAAGCTCCATGTCAAATAGATAAGCATATCTGGCTTGAACAAGCTAGAAGAAAATCAGAAGGACCTGTTCAGTTCAAGGGCTCTTGACTCACTTCTCTCACCTATCTTTAGCTAAAAATGGAGAGTGTAATTTAATAGAGGATTATTTTAACCAGGATGAGTGGAATTAGTGATCCTATCAAAAAGGCACTGTAAATGGCCCCAAATTGACAGCCAATATGGTACTGTTAAAACAATTTTGAATTCCTTGATGATGGAATGTTTATGAAACACCTTGGTCAGGCTACACACTCATCTAATCACATACTTCTGCCATTAAGTGCAATTCTGTCCAAATTTCCAGCTTGGCTGGGAAAGCAATCCCGACTGATCTCCTAATGTGGGAAGTTAAGAAGGGAGTCCTCACCTTTTGGTTTTATGAATAGTTTTACCATTTGGATTTCATTTCACAGGAACTTTTGGGGATAAGGTTAATTTACATTTAGGAAGACTTAAATGGAGAGTACAAGAATGAGCAATGGGATATAGTCTCTTACCTTTCCCCTTCTCCCAATGCTTATGTTGGTGATGAACAAGCATGGAGTCCCACAATTCTCATAGTCTTGTCCCATACATTATCAACCTTCTCAGCTACTGCAGGATCCTCAGTTCCTTATTAATTTACATTTACATCCAAATCTGTTTTTTTGATTCTCAGCATTTACAAAATTCTTGGGTCGCTGGATGATTTGGTATGGTTCATTCTTTCAGTCAGATACTTTATTGGCTAAGCAAAGTTAGACATGCAAGAAATTTGACTTTGGTAAAGCAGATTTCAGTCAATCAACAATAGTTTTAGATAATACATAACAGTGTTAGTTATTTGGTAAGTTCACAATCAATAGAAGGAGGTATTATAAGGTGTGGAATTAATAGGTATGTATACACATTAGACAACTATCTTGTAGCATGATCATATAGCATTAGCCAAGTATTCATGTGAATAATGGTATTGGGGAAAAGCTGTTCTTGTGTCTGGTAGTTTTGGTATGCAGTAACCTATAGGGCCTACCAGTTGGAAGAGGTTCAAACAAATTGTGTCCAGGGTGAGAGGGGTCTGTAGATATCTCCTCCGCCCTTTTCTTGACTCTCTCAGTATATAGGTGTTTTATGGAGGGCAGGTTAGTTGAAACTATCCTTTCTGCAATCTTGACTATATGTTGGAGTCTGTACCTCTCCTATATGGTTGCTGCACTGAACCAGACAGTAATAGATGTATAAAGGACAGACTCAGTGACTCCTTTGTAGAACTGTAGGCAGCTTGAACTTCTTGAGTTGACATAGGAAATACATCTTCTGATGTGCCTTCTTAACAATGGTGCTGAAGTTAGCTGCCTATTTTAAGTCTTGGGAGATATAGAATCCAGAAACTTGAAGGACTGTACTACTGATATTGTGCTGCTGAATATGGTGAGGGGAGATAAAATAGTAGGACTCTTTCTAAAATCCACTGTGATTTCTACAGTTTTGAGTATATTCAGCTCTAAGTTTTTGCGCCTGCACTACAGGGCCAGTTGCTTCAACATTCCATCTGTATACAGTCTCATCACCATCTTTGATGAGTCCAATGATTATTGTGTCATCTGCAAACACCAGAATTTTGACTGAGGGCTCACTAGAAATGCAATCATTGGTGTAGAGGGAAAAAATAGCAGAGAAAGCACACATCCTTGAGGAGCACTAGTGCTGATTGTCTGAGTACTGGATGTAATTTTCCCTACCCTCACCTGTTGCTTCTTATCTATCAGAAAGCTCATAATCCACTTACAGATATGGGCAGGTACAGTGAGCTGGGCCAGTTTGTGGTAAAGGATTTCTGGGATGATGGTGTTAAACACTGAACTAAAGTCCACAAAAAGGATCTGTGCATAAGTCCTTGGGCAGTCCAGATATTGCAGGATATAATGCCGTGTTATATTGACAACATCATCTGCTGACCTGTTTGCTTGATAGGCAAACTGCAGAGGATCCAACAGTGGATCTGTTATGGTTTTTAATCATTACCTGAGTTTATATGAGCTGTCTACTCCAATCTTCTTTAATGCTTTAAAATGCTATGTATCTGCCTCTGATGGCCACAATCAAATCATAATCAAATCAGTTAAGCAACCCTCCTTAACCAAACAATTGGTCAAAAACAGCAATAATAATTATCTTCTGGTTTACTCTGCTCATCTTCTACCATCTTCTCCTTGCTTCAAGGCAAAAGCACGGTACAACTTAAAATAGCTCTGAAGAATTGCTTCAGCAGTCATGCAATTGTTTGGTTAAAGAGGGTAGCTAGACTGCGAAGGTCAAGAACATTTTGAAAAATGTGACTTCAATAGGATTGCAGGAGCAAACTCGCCATCTGTGACAAAGCTGTGCAGCAAGCAGATCTATCTTTATTTTATTGTACACTCAACCTGGGGAGAGAGCAGAATGGGGTTAATGTAGTATCTCTCCCTCTCTCACACACCTGAGCAAAGACATGCAGCCAGCTATATCCCAACACAGCGATGATTTGGGAATTCTTCCAGCACTCATTATACAGTAAGGAAAAAAGTCCTTCTTGAGCTTTCATATCTGCCTGCAACATAAATCTCTGTATGGTTCTGTAGGCATCTGAGGTGAAGCCTTCTCTAAATCCTTAGTGTCCTGATCCATATGTACTTTAGGATTTCCAAATTCCACTTTGCATACTTGCAAGAAATAGAAGCAATTTGCACGCAACGTTGAACAACTTTACATTATTAAATATCTAAGTACCAAATAAGAGGGTGCCAGTGAAACATTACGAGAACCGTGGTTTGTGACCTGCAGTGAGGGTTTAATGTTCCAGGTAGCAGGAGGGCCAATATATTGAAAATTAAAGTAATGCTATGAATTACACAGGGACCATGTTGTTACAGCCTTTTTATTTTTTGGAAAGAAATAAGTTCCAAGTTCCTTCATGAAGCTAGTAGTTTATTTTCATTTTCTCCCACTTTATCTGTTCAACTTAATTGCACAAAAGGAAGGCAAAATTGCCAGATGTTATTTTTCTTTGTCTTGGGGAGAAAATGAAAGAAGGCTTTCCCTTTCTTGTTTGTCACCTGGGAAAGGAGATGTTTTTATTCTTTTGATTTCTTTTTCTTCTCACTTTTTTAAAGGACTTGGAGAAATGCTCAGTTGGGTGAAGCAATGATTGAAAGCCTTGAAGCTCAGGGACTTCAACTGGCCAAAGAGAAACAGGAATACTTAGGTTGGTAATAATAGCAGCATATATTTAATTATTATTATCATTTGTATATGAATGTATTAAACAGGGGAATGCAGAACTTCAGATGCAAAGGCAAAGTGGCAATTTATGGGGCCCTCACAGATTTTTCCCCCCGGAATTGGTCTGCAATTACAGAGATCAGTTATGCAGTCCCAAGACAGGACTTCAGAGAACTGCAGGTAGGTGCCATGTGAGCACCCCTTTATAATTTAAGCACTTTTTTCCTTGGAATCCAAAGTTCTTCAGAGCCCTACGATGAATCATTTCACATTCACTGCCCCCCACTGTGCAGCCTACTTTTGACATATAAGCATCCATGCAGCTTGGGAGATGATAGAATAGGAGTATACCAGAGTCTTGAGAATGGCTTTGGAAGTCTTCTATATGTTTAGAAAATAGTCTTGAGAAAGAAGTCTTTTTCAGAGGTGCCACCCTTTCCCCAGTTTTGGGAAGTTCTTGGAAAGGACCCTCCCTATCTTTTATTATCATCTCTTCAGAGTCTGGCCAGAATTTCTCTGTACTTCCAAACCTTTTCTCATCTGTAACATACAGTCCCTCTGGTTTTATGCTGGTCTTTGACTGTAATAAAGGATTGCTTTGCTGGTTTGTTTAATTCCTGTTCTTGTCAGCTATTTTAAATCTTTGTGCTCAGTGCTGGTGTAAGTCTGTTGTTTTTGTTATCTCTGCTGATCTTTCACTGTGTTTTTATGCCAAATGGGCAGGAAGATGTTGTGAATCTGAGGACACCTAAACTCAAAGCTAGGTGAATTAGAAGATCTGCCAAGAGAGATAATTGCATGAGCTGAGTTCCCCATAGAATAATTATGCCTCTCTCCCCCGTGCAATCAGGGTTTGATTCCAGTCAAGTACTGTAACTTTGTTCCAGTTGTTGGTGTTCACTGTAAAGTGGCTTTCCTTAACCTGGCCTCATATGCTGGCTCTGAATCCTGGGTGCTGCTGTGCTAACTCTAGAGGGCCTCCCATCAGAGGGACTGGAAATGAAAGAAGGTGAATGATATATCTCAAGAGAACTTAAGTATATGAGGCATGCACCAATTTAAAGAGTAAAGTCTACTCCAAGCACAGATAGTCTGGTGCCCTCCATAGGTTTTATACTAAAACTTCCAACAGTTCCAGCCATTACAGCCAGTTATAAGGATGATGAGAGTCATAGTTAAAAAACTGTGAAGGAAAATCAGATTGCAACATCCTAGTGAATCCCATGTAGCTTTTATAGCTGCTGAAAGAGATTGGCTCTGTTTGTGTATCTTTAAACTGGTAAAACTAATAGCCTTAATTAAGCAGCATGAGCTACTAAGTAATGAGGCCAAACAAAAGGAGGACAAAGTTAATGAGAACCTCAGGAATGCAGATTATTTCAAGAGTTTAATTCAGTCTCTTATTTCCAACTAAAGCCTTCATGAGAAGGAAAAAAATTGTAGAAGAAAGCAATTAAGAGGTTGTACAATCAATACTCCCCTACATGTATGTCTCCCTTGGCCCCATTTTTTCTCTCCAAGCACAATTATGTTCTTCACAGAGAATTTGTAGAAAACAATCTGATATGTAGAACATTGGCCAAATCCTTTCACAAACTTGTTTTCTAGGCAATACCTTTGACATCTACATTATTACTGGGAACACTATATATCATTTTTTCCAACAAAATTGTCACCTCTTAATAAATTTAAGTCTTCTCCACTGCTTTACCACTGGCCTAGTCTAGCATATACCCTATTTGTTTTCTTTCATCTGTAAAATAAAGGTGATGAAGCTGGTGAGACAATTGTAAAATTTAGCATATTTGTTGATATTTAAAACTCTGCAGGGGAAATCACTAGTAGCAGGGCAAGCCATTGTTGCCTGGCATCATTTTTATTAAGACAACCAAAAGACACAAATTCACTGAAGCTATCTTATAAGATTCAAATCAACAGATTATGCTACATAAGAAGCAAAGTTGCATTTTTCAAGATCCATTTAATCTGTTTCTGATAATTTTCAGTTATCCCTTCCATGGTGACAGTTTTCATTTGTCTATTTGTAGATAAACTAATGGAAGAAACAGAGGAGCTATGCCTACAGAGGGAGCAGAAGGAGGTTTGTTCTCGTTTTAAATATTTAACTTACATATCGAAATATTTATCATCTCAATAGTCTCACTGAACTACAGTATAGTTAGACTTTGCTTGCTTTCTTCCCTTTCTAACATTTATTGCAGACTTAAGAAAGCCTTCCCCAATCTGTTGCCTTCCAAATTTGTTGGACTATTATTCCCTTTATCCATTAATATGCTGGCTGGGTATGGGCTTTTCATTATACTATTTGCCAGTCAGAATATTTGCCAGTCAACTGAAACACTGATGACTCTATGTTTGTAAGTCTAGTGGTTCTTTCTATGCTCTCCAAATTGAAGTACTAACATATATCAGTAACTACTTTTTTTCTTCTTATTGTTGCCTTTGATTCACCCAGGCATATTACTTCACTATTTTGGCATGGTTTCTACTGTAAAGGTATGAGCCTGATAATGTTTAACAATCAGGATGGAGGAAGTGAATAGGAAAAGAGTGTGCCAATTCCATGAAGAGCAATATTTCTAGTTCTTAATGAAAGCTTGGTGAATCCTTGGTGCTAAGACCTTGTGATAAAACAGGAGAATAATTCTTTTCCCACTCTGGAATACAGCTGCACCTGGCATTCAAAAGAGAATTGGAAGTGTAGCTTTCTGCTTCTCCATTGTCCTCCTCCTACATTTCACATAAGTACAATTGTGGGGAGGGAGAAAGGGCAATTCAAACCTGCAGCATAGAAAATAAGGAAGATGACCTTGAGGGAGATATGTGGAAAGAGTTGCAGGAACAGCTGCCTAGGCAAAAGATGCCAAAATATTTTTTTAAGTCCAAAAAAATGAAATAATGTTTAGAAGTGGTTCAGGCAGATGCCACTTTGATTCACTTGAGTGTAAAAATGGGGGGAGAGATACAACACAATCAGATTTTCAAGATTCTGCTTGTATTAAATTATAGACAATCTCAATAAAAGTAGCTTTAGCCTTCCTCTGGAGCTGATTTCCTAGTCTGGTTTACCTAATGGGGCTGGCATGCAAAAAACATGCAGAAAAGTTAAGGAAGTCTGAGTCCAAAACATCTGGTGCGGAAGGATATAGGCATTCCCAATCCTTGAGCATCCTGAAAACCTACCTATGCTTTCCTGGAAGTAAATCCTACAATATCTTATGGATCCTTTCGACTGAGGAAACCTAAGCATGTTGGAATTACCATTGGAATTGGTTGTTGTCTAATTTAGATAACAGCCCAAGTTTTTTGGCAGAACGTAGTTAAGGCAGTTTAAGTCTTTTGCTATTCCCATTTCAAAGTAGTATTTTCCTTTTTCTCCTGATACACTTTGGCCAGAACACTAGACTTGTTTTAAAATTTGAGTGTTTCACTCCTTTGGAAGATGCTAGTTCCATGCTGCATAGAAGACCAACCTGAACTAGAAAAGAGAGCCAGTTTCTGTCAGTTGCTGGTTCTTATCACCATTACAGGAATGTTATCTAGTTGATTTGTGCAACTGCTTAGTTAAGATGGAGCAAACCCAGGTCCACTGCATCACTAGTATTTGGTTAGATGGGTACTTCTGAATGGTCAACAGTGTAAAGGAAGTGTCATATCTTGCCACAGTTTGAGATGCCAGCTCAGCCCTTCATTACCTTCTGCCTCCTTCATTTTTTCTTCTAGTGGGTCTCTTTCAGCAGCCTGACCATCTGCAACAGGTTGCTGTCTAATTTAGATAACACTTGGGTACCATTGGGTATATTACAATTTTTCTGCTGCTTATGCAGACAAGGAATTGATGTGGTTGTACTTTTGATTCCTTTTATTAGTGGGAGGACATATGCCATGAGATCAGAACTGTACTTCTTGGTCTCTCCCTGTCACCACTTCCATTATCTTACATTTTATTCAAGAAGGTCAGAACTTGCTTGCAATTGTTGGCTTCTTCACCCCATGCTTCTTCTCTATCTCTGTGTCCTGTCAGCTGCCTATTTTTGAACATGGCTTCAGTATTCCTTTGGAGCACTAACCCATGTTCAGAAATAGCCCGACTGATAGATCACAGGTATAGAGAAGAAGTTGCATTGGGCAGGAGTATTGTTAGTGTTGTGCTCCCTCATGCTTACCTCATGTACTTCTCCATGCCCACTGCCTGTTAGTTAAACATCCTGACATAATCCCACCTGATTATTTACAGTGGGAACCCAAGAGGCAGGGTAATCTTGATATGGGAAGATAGGCTGTTCCTTAAAGTCCAAGGCAGCCACTGCTTTGAAATAGCAATTTCTTCTTTGAGGATCAAACCTTATAAGGACTCATCATGGCCTCTAGTGATTATCCTTTGTGATGGGGAGTCATGTCATCCCAATGCTGAGAATGCACTTTTATCTGTCGACTTTCTTAGCATTCTTTTTCTCTTAAGACTGAGCTCTGCTAGGTGTGGTTGCATACCTTTAAAATAGATTCTGTCTTTCCTGTCCCATCATTTAAAAAACTTTTCCCAAGCACTCTTGTGTTTTAGAAAATGTTTGTTCAAAAAGCAATATGTGCATGTGCAGCAGACTCACAAATCTGATCATTTATGTTGTATTTATAACATAGCTGTGTAAAATATTCAAACATTGACTAGAAAGCAAACCCTGCAGTCTTTTGAATCCAACATTTACTGTCTTTTTCTTAAGGCTCTGGAGCATCTAAACCGAGTATTGGAGACAGAAAAGCAGCAGTTTGAAGAAGTAGTACAAGATCTTCGAGGGGAGCAGGAGCAGATTAAACAGTAATGTTTCTCAGCCATTAGTAGAACCAAATAATAGGTGAAGCTAATGGTAATAAACTTTAAGAAATGTTAACTAGGCTGTGAGCCAAATCTACACAACTTGTGTGTTGGCTAAGAAAAAATATTTTCCCCATTTTGTACAAAACTACATTTTGAGGGAGCAATCAATTTTTTTTGGATCTTTCCACACTGTCAATATTTCGACATTCCTCCCTTATTCCACACAAACTTTAAAACTCAGTCTTAATCATGTTTATTGTTTTGACTTCAAAACATCATGAGTCAATGATAATTTACCCCTCTTTCACTACAGCTAACTAATGGGAGAGCACATGACACTAGAACACACATTGCTACCGCAGTCAGTGGACTGGTTAAGTTTGAAGCAATATAGGAATAAGATGCTGAACCTCTGTGGAGAAAGGTATATAGATATGGTTTGCTTGAGCCTAAATCCAGGAGATGGAACGAGATGAGAATTCCTGCCAGAGGAAAAATGGACTGTCTGCAAGACGGTATTTCCATATACAGTCCTGTGCATATGTACTTCCACTTAAAAAAAAACACAGATCTTCTTCAAATAAGACAGAGAAAGAAAAGGACAGGAAGTACAGACATTTGTCTTTCCCATTTTCTTCTAAATACTGCACAGTTTCTATCTCATATCTTAAACACCCTACTTTTAAGATACAGCAGCAGAAAATACATGTTGCTATTGTTCATGTTATCATGCAATCAGTGTGCTATAATGAAGAAAGTGTGCCTGTAAGAGTTGCATATGTTCAGGAGCTAATTTTTTTTTCTTAATATGTAATATAATGATAGAAAAACATTATCTTAAAAACACAACTTATCTGTTGTGTTGCATTTTAAACATGTGCTGTAAGTGCCAACATTTGGGGGGTGTGGTTGCTTGTCATTTTGAGTTAGGAAACATGTTAAAACTGCAGCATAGGCTTTAAAATAGATTGTAGCCATTTTTCAAAAAAATGAAGCACTCAAGTACACCCTCAACATTCTAAAAATAAAAAATAAAATTTCCCTAATTTCTACTTCCACCTTGCCTGTTGTGATCCTGAATGCCTCCTCTTTGAAAAGTAATGTGGTCAAAATGATGCCTATCCTCAGTCTTGTACAACAACACAAAGGAATTGAAAATAAGCTTCAGTGTGCTTTGCATGGTTATTTCGCAGAGAACTGGAAATGACTGCTCAGTCCCTCAAAGGGGTAGAAGAAGAAAAGAAAGGACTACAAAGTCTGACAGAAACATTACAGAAGACATTGGAAGTAGGTGTTTGACTTTTCCCCTCTTGGCAGCCTTTAACACCTAGCAAATGGTCTTCTTAAAAATAGCTGAATAATTAAAATTACAAATAAAAGATGCAAAAAAAAAGATATTGAGATGCCAAGCGCAGCTTTTTCAGGATTCCAGTCAAATATGCCCTCTTTCTTTCCTTCTCACCTGCCAGATGAGAGCACCAGCATTCTGGACCCACTGAGCATCCTTAAGTGATCTTATCCTTCATGCACACATACTTTTAAGCCTGCCTCCTTCCTTCCTTCCTTCCTTCCTTCCTTCCTTCCTTCCTTCCTTCCTTCCCTGCCTTCCTTCCTTCCTTCCTGCCTGCCTTCCCTGCCTTCCCTGCCTTCCCTGCCTTCCTTCCTTCCTTCC
>JANHZU010007273.1:49509-61208 GCA_032468055.1 Acrochordus granulatus
GTCATACCGGAATGACATAGTGGTTTTCCCTACTTTCTTTAATTTCAGCCTAAATTTGGCAATAAGAAGCTCATGATATGATCCACAGTCAGCTCCAGGTCTTGTTTTGACTTACTGTATTGAGCTTCTTCATCTTTGGCTACAAAGAATAGAATCAATCTGATTTTGGTATTGCCCATCTGGTGATGTCCATGTGTAATATTGTCCTTTGGATGATTAAAATAAACTCAAAGAAACAAAAAAAACCCAATAAAAAACCTTATATAATATCCATTTAGTTTCAATGTAAAATTACTATAAATTCAAATCAAACAAAAAAAATCCATTAAAAGACAAGTATAAAGAGGCACAGTCGCTGAATGGTTAAGATGCTGGGCTTGTTGGCCAGGTCAGCAGCTCAAGTTTGAAACCCAAGCACCAGCATGTAATGGGGTGAGCTCCTGTTCCTGCCCCAGCTCCTGCCAACCTAGCAGTTCAAAAGAATGTAAAAATACAAGTAGATAAATAGGTACCACCTACTTTTCAGGAAAGGTGATATGTCTGTGCACCTTTGGCATCTTGTCATGCTGGCCACATGACCACGGAAGTGTCCTCGAATGAACGCTTGGTCTTCAGCTTGGAAATGGAGATGAACATGCACCCTAGAGTTGGTCATGACTGGCAGGGTAACCTTTACCTTTACACTATAAAATGGTGACCAGATTAATACCATGCAGTTCATCCATCTGGGACTTACTCATCCAGACCACACAACCTGGGAAAAGAGCCAAGATTTGACTCCCTTTCTAAAGGTCTGTAGGGTCAAGGGCAACTATATATTGGTGGGAGCAGATTATCCCAAAAGTAGGGGCCACCTCCAAGAAGCCATTCCTCTGAGGACTCATAACATGGTGCTGTCTCAGTGAAGGGACCTGGAGTGTGTCCTCCCTCTTGGACTGCATAGGAAAAGCAGATCTGCAAGGGAGCAGTAAGTCTTGCAAACAAAAAACTTTGGCTGTTTGGGGCTTGACAAAGAAGATAAGAAACTTATCCTCATGATGTCAAGGAATTGATTCAGGATATGAATCTGTTACTTATTTTTTAAAAGTCTGTGTTCCAAGAATGAGAATATAAAGTAAATATTTCTAAATTAAATGAGATGCTTCAGAAGCACATTAATTTTATCTTGCTACTGAATGGATATTATATAGATCTTTTTATTTTTGTATAATTTTGCATTGCATTTGGTTTATTTTAATTATTAAAAATGAACATATAAAAACTCTCTTTGATCCTCCCCCAACACTGCAGCTTCTTACAGCATCTGTAAAAAGGATAGGCAACCTTTGACACTTCTTTCCACGTACAATATAGGCTTGCGCTGTTTCCCCTCCCCTCATGACCCACACGAGAGCTCTGGTGAAACCTCATTTTACTCCTCCACCTCCTCTGACTTGTGAAACTGCCTGCCACTTTGATGGAAGGAGGAAGAACAAAGGGAACATCAGATCATGAGGAAAACTGCACCCCCAAGGGCTCTTTCCCTTCAGGGAGAAAGAAGGCTCACTCTTCCCCAGCACCCCAGCTAGCTCTACCTCACAAGCAGGCATAACTGCTGCTCCCTCATCCTTCCTTTTTCACCATTTAACATAGACTTGCTTTGTTTCTTCTCCCCTCACAACTCACAGGAGAGCCCCAGTGAAGGGGTTCCTCCTCAGCTGACCTGAGGAATTTCCTGCCTCTTTGTTGTGGAGGTGAACAAAGGGTGCCATGAACTGAAAGGAAAACTGCATCCTCATGCCCCATTTCAGTATGTCCCCAAGCGCCCCCTCTTTCTAGGGAGGAAGAGAGGTCATCCATTGACTGCTGATGCCCCCCAACCAACCTTCCTTTGCTGCCTCGCCCATTCCCTTGTTATTTCCTCACTGGCCACCATTGCTAAGAAATTTCAAATTTTGACCTCGTTCCAAAGCAGCCAATGTCCACTCACTCTACTGGGACTTGCCACCAGCTAAGTGGGCTCAGGGGTAGAGGGAGGTGGGAAGAGAGCAGGGATAAGCCCCTCCCATCTCCTCTTGTACCACACAACCTACAGGTTACTAGAAGGTATTGTCAGAAGGCATAGTGATGCTGAAGCAGTCACAGCTTTGCAAAATTTCAGTCCCATGGGAGCTATTCTGTAAGTTAACACATTTGAAGTACCTAGATTGAAAAATTGTTGCTGTATTGCACCATTTTGCCCAATTTAAGGTTACAAAGTATCAAACAGACATGAGTTTTAGTAGTATATAGATGAAAAAGCATGTGGGGGAAGCCAATGAACTCTTTCCATGGATGCAGCCATCCCATGAATGAACTTTTCAGTGCCTACATGTCACTGAATTTCTTCCACAAAACAATGCTACTTTTTTGCAACTTCGTGCCCTCCAGATAGGTTAGACTTCAGCTCTTGTAATTCTCAACTATCATGCATTTCTCACCCTAACTAGGTATTTTAGAAAATGAAGTCAACATATCTGGACAACAAGAAACTGAGATAGATATTTGTCCAATAATCTACTTCAAGTGTCCCACTAAATCTTATTTACATACATGCAAGTATGCATCCCACTGAACTCAAGACATTCTGACCAGCTAGAATGCCATGTTCTAAGAAAAAGAAACACATTTGTTCAGTCTGAAGTTGCTCTTGGTCTTTTATGGTATACTTAAGGACCACATTGCAAAAGGTAGATAAGGATAAAATTTAAGTTTTAAAATTTAACATTTTTTAATTTAAATTTAACATTTTTAATTGAATTAGTTGTGTTTGTCAATATAATTTACAGGCAATATGCACTTTGGGTCCAAGTTTAAGAATTTAAAACCAGTAAACTTAATCCACTGTTACTGATATTTGGGCAGCTAGCACTGTTTATATTATATATATCAAAAATTATAGTTGTCTTTTTAAGAGTAGAATAATGTAACCTTGGTATAAAAATGCACATTCCTTGTATTTTGGAAAAAGAGCATTTAATAAATCATTTATAAAGTCTCTTCAGACAAACTTTTAGCAGTGGAACCAATAACCTGGAGAAGTAGTTAAACAGCTGTTAGGAAATTTCCTCCAGAACTCACTCAAGTCCATCTGTTGTAAATGCTCTAATATGGATTCCTGCATGGATCATTTTGACTGAATAGACTATTGGACTCAGTGACCTCAATAGCCCCTCCCAACTCAATATAGATTGGATCTGGCATTTTTATTCACCTAACAAATCCTTCCCAAAGACCTGGGTTAAGCAAATGTTATTTGATAGTGTTAAATAATAATATATTTAATAATATATTATTAAATATATTAATAATATATAAATAATAATATATCGCAGG
The DNA here is from genome assembly GCA_032468055.1 of Acrochordus granulatus. Taxonomy (NCBI): domain Eukaryota; kingdom Metazoa; phylum Chordata; class Lepidosauria; order Squamata; family Acrochordidae; genus Acrochordus; species Acrochordus granulatus. The sequence continues at coordinate 52,864 of JANHZU010007273.1, forward strand.
ATATATTATTATTCCAAGTAAAGCTGCCTTTTTCAATTATTATTCTGAATACACCCAACGCATTTCCAAGTTTACACATTCTGAAACTTCCAAATTTTGTATGGATACTATTAAATGCCATATCGCTGTTATCACATCTTTTAGACAACAATAAAAATATTTCAGAGATACCTTTGAAGACAACTCTTTTTCACAAAAGGTAACTGGTATACTGTGTAGCCTCACGGTACAGCCTCATGACCCAAAAAATTCTGTATGCTTGGATCTTTGTATGAAAACAGATGGGTAGAAGCTTTTGATGCATGTGTCAAATTTTAAAAGAGATGTTATTTTGATTATCCTTTTCATAATAGCCATTTTTAATACCATACCATGATACATTTCTTTAAATCCAGAACAAGCCATTTACAGATGCTAACAGGGCTGGCAGTTGTAGATTACTTCCACATTGGCAGCAGGACAGGAGCATCTTCTGCTTCCACATAGCCTACCCAGCCTTGTTTTCTAATACTTCATTGCTACTCCATTTTCACCTCAATTCCAGCATCTGCTGCCTAAATGATTGGCTTACTTAAAAATAGGCCTGCCCTGGAACAAACATTTTCTGAACCACAGATGTATAAGATACCACTTGCACAGTGAGATATTTTAACAGCTAAGCAGAGAATAAATGTGATAATTTATTTCTGCATAGAAGTCTCATGCAGTTACACTTGAAGAGACTCCACAACTAATCAAAATGTGCTTGCCTGTTGAGCAAGGATATTATAAAGCTTACTGATTCCGAGACATATTTGTATAATTTGTTATGAGCACCAATTGAGACATCATTGACATAAGCTGATTAAAGCATATTATTAATCTATAGGCTATTCATAGACTTTTCTTTGCAGTGTTTTACTTTTTGTTTTCCATTCAAAAATAGTGGCCTTTTATTATGCAAGTACACTCTACCTGAATGCAACAAGATGCTTTCATGTTGACCCAATAAATTGGGACAATTATTTGTATATATCAGTACTGATAACAGTATATATAAGGCTTATTCTTTTCATTATGAATCTTGCAAAATGTAACAGTGAAATGCAGTCATCTGCAAATTGGTCATGAGGACCTGAGTCTTCTACCAGGCATTGAGGCTAGGATATTAGTTATGGGAGCTCTGGCATGGGTCCATGTGACTGATGGAGATTTAACTAGACCTTTACTTGTTTTCATTTGATTTTAATGGAAAGCTTGGTTTGGAAATGGACAGCCATATAAACTGGATTAATACATAAATAATAAATAGTTAATGAAAGGGACTGTATAAATGACATTTTCTATATGTTTGCAATTTTATTGGAACAAGTTTCTCAACATGCTTTCATGTCATAAATCAGAAAACCAAAAATTTTGGTTTTGTTTTCAAAATGTTACAAGGCCTAGTGTTTTCAACAACAAGGATAAATAAAGTGAACCACATGGACCAGATATATAAAATAAACTCTTCTCAAATATAGAGACATATTATATAAGGGACTAAAAGTTCTGCTTTTAAAGAACTTTAAAATTCAAATTAAGACTCAGATATATCAATATGATAATACTTCATTTGAATATGAGGGAATTGAAATGGCTCTTGGGGAGAGAAAGGGAAGAGTTGTTCTTATTATATAAAATGTATGTGTCTTGGTTTCATTCCATGAAAACAATATTTTATTCACAGAGGAAGAGTTACATATTTTCTTTGTATAGATAGTTGAAATAGTTTTTTGAATACGTGTAACAAGTGCATTTGAAAAGGTCTATAAAGTATACACCAGAGTTTTTGTGCTCCATAAAATAATAAAGGGGTTCTTTAAAAAAAAATCTCCCAGTTCTGACAATAGGCAACAAAACATAAATCCCTACTGAATCCCAAATAGAAAAGTCAATTCATTTTTTGACTAGGCTGGCCCGCAGTTCTGCCTCAAAAGCCATCTTGTCAAAGGTGCGCATGTTCATCTCTTCCCGGACTTTTTCCCGTACGTGGAATGATGCCCGAGCCACAGACTTTGCACTTTCCAAGACACTTTTTTTCTCCTTACAAATTTGTTCACTTCGTTCTGACTTCTTCTCGATAGACAAAAGGATCTCCCTCCGACGGATGTCTTCGCACTCCTCAACTTTCTTCTTGTTTACTTTCTGCACCTTCTCCTTCTCCAGCCGGTTCTGTACTACCTTACGAGCTTTCTGCTGGACAGCTTCCTCAGCCACCTGAGCAGCATGTTGAAGCCTCCTCTCTGAAGCTTGGGCTAAGGCTCTTAAGTGCTCCTTCTGTTCCCGTTCTTTGCGCTCTGCTGCCAGCTTGGCCCTCTGGATCTGCAGGTCTTCCCGCCTGGCTCTTTCTCTCAGTTCCTGGTTCCTCTTCTCAATGAGCTGCTCATAGTTCTCTTGAGCCTTGCTCAGGCTGCCTTCCATCGTTGCCTTCAGCACTGCCCTCTCTTCGGCCTCCTGCTTAGCCCGTCCCTGGAGAATGGCTTTGTGTTTCTGTTTCTCAGCTTCATTGAGGAGCTTCTTCTCTTTCTGCAGAAGCTGCTCCTTCATAACCTTCTTCTGTGTGGCCAAGGTGAGCTTCTCTTGCAGCAGCTGCACCTCTCGCTCTCTGGCTTCTTTCCGGACTTCTTCCTGAGCCTTCAGGTTGTGCTCTTGGTGGCGCTTCCTCTTCTTGTCCTCCAAAGCAGCCTTCTCCAGCCTTTCCCTCTTCATTTGCTCCTGCTTCTCCACGTGTTCCTGCCACTTCTCATCTTCCATCAAGCTCTGCCTTTTCTTCATCTGGACTGCCTCCTCCCAGGTGTGGGTCAGCCTGCCACGTCGCTTCTCCAGACGGGATTCCCACATCCTGTGGCCCTGCTGCAACGCATGGTGCTTTTCCCGCTCCTCCTGCTCCCTCCTTTGCTCAGCCAGCCGCCTCTGCACATCCCACTGGAGATGGGCACTGTGGCGCTGCGCCTTCCAGAGGTTCTCCTCTTGGTGCTTTGCTATCATCAGGGCTGCAATCTTCCGGTCTCTCTCAGACACCTCCTTGAAGCCTTTCTTCTGCTTCACTTCCCTGACAATCCTATCTACTTTCTTCGTGGTCTGCGGGGAGTGGCTTAGGTCACTCAGACTGAAACTCCGACCCACCAGGGAGGTCATAGTAGCCACACTCTTAGTCCTAGGTAGACCCTGTGGCCATCTGTCCCTGGCACTGTCTCCACTGTAGGAAGAAGAAGCCCCTGAGTCAGAGGAGGTCTTGGTGGAGAAGCCCTCTCTCCTCTTTTGCAGAGAATCCAGGGAGTGGCTCTTCTTGGTCTTGGGGCCACTCAGGGGCGGAGGAGGGGGGCCTCCAGCTGCCCTTGGCTTTCCTGCAGCAGGGCAGCTCCCCTCAGCCAAGGTGTTTTTGAAGGCTGCCCTGGGGGCCGGGGAGGAAGGCAGGCTTCCGCTCAGGACAGGTGTGAAAAGCCTTCGCTTCTCCTCCCGGATGATTCTTTCCCTCTCCTCCCGGCACTGCTGCAGCTTCCTCTGCCGATCCATCTCGTAGGCCTCGTAGAGGCCGGCGGCCACGCGCATAGACCTGCCGGGGGCCTCCTTGATCAGCTCGCTGAGCGGCCGGGGCAGCAGCTCCACAGGCTTGACGGCACATCGGGCGCAGGCTTCAAGGGAGCGGGGACTGGTGAGCACATAGCGGCTACCCTCGGCATCCAGGCAGTCGAAGTTGTACAGATCCAGATGCAGCATCGGCGACTCTTCGCGAGTTTTCTCCAGCTCTCCGATTGGAGGGGGCGCCGCTGCTGGAGCGGGTGCGGGCGGCTGAGCTGCAGCCTTGCTCGTCGCGGAGGTAGCGGCTGCCGCAGCCCCTTCTCCCCCCGCAGACCCTCCAGGATCGGGGCACGGTCCCTTGCTAGGATCCGCCACCGGGTCCACCATGCCTGGCTCCCTCCGGAGTCTGCAATAAAAGTAGAGTATTGTAAGGGGCAGGAAGAAGAATCAAGTGGATTTTACTGGAACCACGCTGAGGTCCGCCCCCGCCCCCGTCTCTCCATGCCGGCAAAAGGCGAGGGAAGCGACGCCGCAAAAGCCGGTCAGGTCTTCCCGGATGGCTGCTGCAGCGGTGGCGAAAAGTGGAAGCTCTCGGTAAATCCTAAGCGGCCCAGCGGCACTAGCGGAAGCTGAGCTGGTTGCAAATTTCAGCCTCCCCCCTCCCCATTCTTTGCCATCCACCGTCCTGGGCAGCCTGATTGGTTGCTGCGCGGGTTCGAAGCCCACTTCCCCATCATATGCACGTGAGTCGGGGGCGGGGAAAGAACCCCACCTTTCTTCTCTCTCCCTCACCTCCCCAATATTGCCGTCTAAGCAGATTTAAGTTCGAGCAGAGGCGGAAATGGCATCAGGAGCCCCGATCATTTCCCCAAAGGCAAGAGAGACTTCGTCGTGGGGTTTATCGGAACACCTTTCCTGACACCTTTTTCCTCTGGGTTCACCCAAAGCCATTCGCAACAGCTCCCCCGAGAGCAGCAGACATCGGTGATGCAGGAAATCCGTGCCCCAGAAACGCCCACCCCCCGATCTGGTGAAGGCAGCTCAGAGCCATTCATTTGACAGCCTCTCTTCAAAAGAGAGCTTCCCGGAGGTTATCCGATGTGATCCTGGGAAGCATGCTTCACACAGGACCTCTCCGCTTGGCGTTCGCTCACCTTTTGTCGCCGGTATCTACTGCCTTCGTCGTCTGCGGGCTGGGGGCGAGAGGTGGAGGCAGCCAGCAGATTTGTCAGGCAGCAGGCTGCAATTCTGGAGGGTCAATTCAAGTAAACTGTAATAACGGAGGCAACGATCACTGCATGGCGTCTAGCAAATCCCGCGCAGTATCTCTCCTGCAGCTCCACCCGAGGACGCAGTTTGCTGGTAATTTGGTTCCTGGGTCCCAAGCATTTCAAAAAGCCCATCCTAGACTGAAACTGGTGGAAGTCAACGGCATCCCATCTCTGCCAAGAAGACCCACCTCCGTCTCGCAGCTTACCTTGCAGCTCCTCCTGCTGACAAAGTGAAGATGAGTGCTTGGTTTTTCAGGGAAAGAGAAAAGGCAAGGAGGGGACCGAACAGCAACAAGCCCCCTGATCTACCACTTCCTGCAACATCGTTGAGGCAATGAGGAGGAGGTGCCTGAGGAAGGATGGAAAGGAGGGGTATGAATAAAGGATGAGGAATCGCTAAGCTATTGAGGAGACCAAACGTTTTCCAATTATATCAGGTTTTGCTGATGCTGTACATTCCTAAGACTATAGAAATGAAATTCAATTTCTAGCATATTTTTTTCTCAATAACTCTCAAGACAAATTAACAGACTGACCAATGATATTTCCTCTGTATTGCAGGTAAGAATAAACATCTAACCCTAAAGCTCCTCCAAATGAGGGGGGATTCAGATACTTTATTGACCAAGTATGGTTAGGCACACAAGGAATTTGGCTCTGGTACACCACCTCTCAGGACTTGCATGACAACAGTAAATACAATAATAACGTATCAATAATAAAGTTAGGATAAAATTTTCATCCAAAGTATGCTGACAATGGAAAGGAAATATTATAAAGTCTAGAATTAATGTTGATAGCCTTATATGTTGACAGCCTTTCTGACAAAATGTGATCCACTGGAGAAGGAAATGGCAACCCACTCCAGTACCCTTGCGGAGAAAACCCTCTGGACAGTATCAAAAAGCTAAAAGATAAGCCAGGTTGGAAGGTATCCAGTATGATACTGGAAGATGGAGGGCAATTACAAGTAGCTCCTGAAAGAGTGAAGTAGTTTATTTATTTATCATATTTATATGCCACCAATCTCTTAGCAGACTCTTGGCTGCTCACAATCAAGATTTTTAACATTAAACCTGACCCCCCCCCCCTGAGCTGACCAGCAGTATTCACATCTGAGGGCTTCCTCCATGGCTCCTGCTCCACCCTCAAGCTCAGGCAGCTCCAGCACCAACTTCCTGCTCTCCTCACTGCTGGCCAGCTTCCCCCATAGGGGTACTCATGTATACTCATATCTCCATGCTTTTGAACTGCTGGGTGGGCAGGACCTGAGGCAGAACAGCGGGAGCTCACCCTTCTGCATGGCAACACCAGGTCTTGAACTCAGGTTGCCAACCTTCCAGCCAGCAAGCCAAGCTCTTAATTGCTTGTGCCACTGTGCCTCTTTGGTTGGGCCAAAGCTAAAGGATGCTCAGCTGTGGATGTATCTGGTGATGAAAGCCCAATGCTGTAAAGAATAATATTGCATAGGAATCTGGAATGTAAGATCTCTGAATCAAGGTAAGCTGGATGTGGTCAAACATGAGATGGCAAGATTGAACAACATCTTGGGAATCAATGAACTAAAATGGACATGAGTGGGATAATTTAATTCAGATTACTGTATATCTACTCCTGTGGACAAAAATCTTAGGAGAAATGGTGCAGCCTTCATAGTCAGTAAAAGAGTGGGAAAAGCAGTGCTGGGTACAGTCTCAAAAACGACAGAATGATCTTGGTTTGAAACCAAGGGAAACCATTTAACATTATACTAAACCAAGTCTATGCCCCAACCACTGATGCCAAATAGGCTGAAGATGACCAGTTCTTTGAAGGCCTCCAACACCTCCTAGAAGTTACACTAAAAAGATGTCTTTTTCATCATAGGGGATTGGAATGCTAAAGCAGGAAGTCAAAATATAACTGGAATAACAGGCAGGTTTGGCCTTGGAGCACAAAATGAAAAAGGATAAAGGCTAACAGAAATTTGTCAAGAGAATACACTGGTCACAACAAATACTTTTCCAACAATCCAAGAGAGGACTCTACGCATGGACATCACCAGATGTTCAACTTCAAAATCAGATTGATTATATTCTTTGCAGCCAAAGATGGAGAAGCTCTACACTGTCAATAAAAACAAGATCTATTGCTGACTGTGGTTCAGATCATGAGCTTCTAATTGCAAACTTCAGATTTAAATGGAAGAAAATAGGGAAAACCACAAGGCCAATCATATCCCTTCTGAATTTACAGTGGAGATGATTAATAGATTTATGGGATTAGATCTGATAGCAGAGTGCCTAAAGAACTATTGATGGAGGTGTGTAACATTGTACAGGAGGTAGGTACTAAAACCATTCCAAAGAAAAATAAATGCAAGAAAGCAAAGTGGCTGTCTGATAAGACTTTACACATAGCTGAGGAAAGAAGGCAAGTTAAAGACAAGGGAGAAAATGAAAGATATACCCAAATGAATGCAGATTTCCAGAGCACAGCAAAGAGAGATTAGGTCTTCTTAGATGAACAGTGCAAAGAAATAGAGGAAAGTAATACACTGGGAAAGACTAGAGACCTCTTCAAGAAAATTGGAGATATCAAGGGAATGTTTTGTGCAAAATGGACATGATGAAGGACAAAAATGGTAGTGATCTAACAGAAGCAGAAGAGATTAAGAATAGGTGGCAAGAATACACAGAGGATCTATACAAGAAAGATCTAAATGTCCATAATAATCATGAAGATTGAAGGCAAAAGGAGAAAGGGACAACAGCGGATTAGATGGTTAGATAGCATGATCAGTGTGGTGGGCATGAATTTAAGTGGATTCTGGCAGGCAGTGGAGGACAGGGAGGCCTGTAATGCTATGGTCTCTGGGGTCATGAAGCATTGGATGTAACTTAGCAACTGAACAACAACATGTTGATAGGTAAATAAACACATTAGATAGAATCTCTGGGTTAGTTTTCATATCAATCAAGTATTCAGCTGAGTGATGGCACAGGGGAAAAAACTGTCCTTGTGCCTGGTTGTTTTGGTATGCAATATTCTATAGCATTGCCCAGAGGTCTTCTGAAACAAGTTATGACCAAGATGAGGGGGATCTGAAGATATCTTCTCCACCCTTTTTTGACTCTTTCAATATACAGATCCTCAATGGAGGGCTTAATTGGCGTTCAACAAGATAAAAACAGCTGGAGCTCCTAGAATCTTTCCAGAATGCACAAGTCTAAAAGAAGTAGCTTTGATTTGGAGGAATTAAAAGGGTATAAAGCACTAATTTATAATAATAATATATAATATAAAAATATAATAATAACACAAAGGAAGTCCTTTGACTTCCCCAATTTAGCCAACTTTGGGTCCTTGTTCTATATACATTTACAGTGTGACCTTTGCATTGCTATAAGAAGATTAAGTTGGTTCTTGAACCTCCATGAAGAGGAATCTGTTGATCTAAGCGCAGATGATAATTCTGAAATACAGTGGGGCAAAAAAGTATTTAGTCAGCCACCAATTGTGCAAGTTCTCCCACTTAAAAAGATGAGAGAG
>JANHZU010007274.1:0-27599 GCA_032468055.1 Acrochordus granulatus
ACTTAATTTATGATTATCTTCAATATAGACAACCCTTTCTTATCAAATGACACTTTACAACGATGACACGTCAATTTGATGAGTTTATGGGTGGAACATGGTGTCTAATGACAGAAGCAAGCTGATTTCACCAGAGAGAATCTTTCCTCAAGAGTTTTTCACCTGCTTGTGATATAGAATGAGAGTTACCGTGTCTCAGAAGCTTTCAGAACATGTTAAAATATTATTGGTTTTGTTTATTTATTAAATGTGGGTGCAATCAATACCACAGAGATTCCACATAGACTCCAAATGTCTCTTTGCAAGACAGCACAGCCTCCTCTACCCTGGCCCCAAATTTGTTCAAAAAAGTGGACCTGTTAGGACATCCTTTAGGAGGTATATAATAAAAGCTAAGGCTTTTGCAAAGTCTTAGAGATGAGTGGAAATTAGCAATGCTTGCTTCAACTGAAACTCAAGGTTATTATTGGCCCCAACTTTATATTTGTGCAGGGCACTTATATCACTGGAAGAGAAAAAAGAAAAAAAAGTGGATAAGAAGCAGGAACATATGGACTCAGTTACAGTAGTAATGTATCAGAAACTCCAAGGACCTGGTCATAACTTACCTTTTGTTCAGCACTGTCCTAACTTTGGATGGAAATTGAACAAATGGTTATAAATTGAGGACTAACTGTATGTATTTAAAAGTTAAGGATAACAGTCATTCCAGAGTTCTATCTCTTCAGAGTCACAACACAACTATTTTCTTATTTTTCCCCTTTGCACATCATAACAGTGTTGCAGTAAAGTCTACTGCAAAGTAGACTTTGAAAAGCCTTTCATTTTTTTTCCTCCTTATAGACCTAAGGGTTTCCCCCCACAACTTTCTTTAATAATACAAATTTTCCACAAAACATTTCCTAACTGACTGATATTTGTAAGTAACTTTTCTTAAAATTGCCTTCCTTTTACTCATCGTTCAATCCACAAAATCCATCACAAGCTTTGGAGATGTTTTCTGTACTACGACTTTGAAGTTTCTTCCCAAAAGAGGACCATTTTAAAAATTAAAATTGTTCCCCATCCCCACAAACTGCACATCAACAACAAGCTACATAAGGTGATCCCTGGGGTGTCTTGGAGGAGATGATAAACTTTCGATGCTAGTTATAATTATCCAATTAAAGCCCTAGGCTTTTTTATGTGTTGTGCAAAGCATGTTTAAAAAAGGATGGGAATTCAAGTGTCTGGTCACCATCACTAAATCCCACCTTATTTATGCTAGATACCATTATGAAAAACTGTTCAGCAAGTCATCTTTCACTTGCAAAAGGCATGAGCAGAGTTCAGAAGACACTTCACCAGTACACTTTTCTGATGATGGGCCTGGCAGATCTCCATATATTTTCCTTTGCACTTAAGGCTGAGTCTTACTGTTCCATTCCCTCTGATCTTTGCACAGCCCTGACTCCACATAAGTGCTTCTTTAAGACTCAGCATCTCAGCTGGCCTGCAACTAGGTGTTTTGAGCTCTGCCAAGAAAGTCAGTTTACTGAGCCTGTGGAGTGAGGTGGAGGCGCCACCCAAGAAAAAACACTTTTTATTTCTTTTTAATTTCCTGCAGAAAATGGAGCAATGTGAGAGCAGAGACATGCACACTTGTAGATTGATCTTGTTTGCTCTTCCGCCTATGGATTGTTCTTGACTTATGACCGTAATGGAGCCAGCCCATGATGGTTGCAAGTTGTGATGGTTGTAGAGTGGGTGATCACATCCCTGGACCCAATTTTATGACTTTTTTGTGGTGGTCATTAAGCGAATACTATAGTCATTAAGCGAATGTTACAGTCGTTAAGCAAACCCATTGTTTGCTATGGGGCATTTTTGCTGAAACTGGAAGTAAATGCTGGTTTTCGACAAAAATGTCATAAATTGTGGACATGTAACTGTGGGATGCTGTAAATAGCTGTAAATGCAGGCCAGTTGCCTAGAGCCCAAAATGCAGTCATGCGAATGGGGAGAGCAGCTGTTGGAACTTTGGAATTAAGTTGTAATTATTTTTTGGGGGGGGAATCTTCCATAACTTCAAAGGGATGCTAAGTGGCCAGTTGTAAGTTGAGGACTACCTGCACATTAAACAAGGGCATATCTAGATAGACTCCAGATTGATGGGTCCAATCTGACTTCATGCTTTTAACCATGGGAAAAAAACATTTTGTAGCATGGAGAGACGTGCTTACCACTAATATGAACATCAATATACAGCTAAGGCCCCAGCATGAATTTAAAAAAGTGTCAAGATCAAATGGTCCTCTTTTGCTACACATATCTATCTTTTAAAAAGAGTGCAGTGTTGACTTTCCAGGGTTTTGAGCGTCAGTTTTCCTTGACTAAATCTCCTAAGAATTAAGTTGCATTCCTGAGTGGAAAACGCATGAGTTTCGAAAACGAAGTGGACCCGTTAGGAAGTCCTTTAGGAGGCATGCACGTGTTTAGTAAATTACTGCAGCTACATTTTGCCTTTGTTCCTGAAGCTGCAGAAGACGGAGGTAGATGAGAAACAGAAGCACCTGATTGCGGTTCTCACTGAATAGTCTTAGTTAGCTGGGATCCTGAAAGACATTCCTTCACATATTATTGCTGATGAGGTTCATTTTCAAATGTTTCAGCAGCTGGTAATACCTGGGTGACCCTACCTGGGTTTAGAGTATGAAGAGCGTCAGAATTAGTGAGGGTCTACCGGAGAGGCCAACAAGAAGTCCCAGAAGGATGCATGGGAGCTGTCACATCACTCCCGGACAAATAAGAAAGAACCATTAAAACCCCATGAGAACATTCCAGCCTATTTATGATCCTGTCCAGAGTAGCTCTTGGCAACGCCTAGAAAAACACCAACCTGAAAACAGGCGCTCTCCAGTGAGCCAAGGATTGCCTGCCGTCCCTCGATATAATAGAAGGGAAAAGTGTCACGTGCATTTTACGGAGAAGTGACAGAGACCTACTGTACTTCCGTGGCTCAGTTATAGGGTCCAGCTGTTAGTTGTATCACTGTGCAAAAAACCCAGACGGGAGACAGGAGGCTGGCAGTTTCTTGATTGTGCTGATCTTTCTCTCAAGCTGCTTAAACTACAACAGAACCTAGAAGGGCTCTGATCTAAGACGGAGGCGAGCTGAAATCCCTGAACCCGCGTGAAAAGAAGCATGAGCGATGCACGGAACAACCGACATTTTCAGAAAGCGTACAAATCCAAGCTGTTACGCCTCCTAGTTTCAACTGCATCCTAAGAAAGGAGAGAAGAACTTCTTAATTAACGTATAAATTTGTAGTAAAGACTTTGCGGGAATTAGAATCGGACCTCCTGGCTGCCCCGTCTGGAAGCTAGGTCTGCGGGAGGAGCAACACGTAGGAGCCAGTTAAGGTGCCTTCTCTGTTGTTCCTCCTACTCCAGTGTGGAAATTATCTCCCATCAACCATACACCCACCAGAGAACTGGAAATATAGAGGAATTGGCAATCTTGTCTTTCTACCATAAAGAGAGGACTTTGGAGCAGACAGTCTGCTCATCAGAATCTTGGAACAGGCTCCCAAATGCAACGGAATCAGTGTACAGATAGTCCTCGATGTACATCCTTTTGTTTAGCGCCCATTCAAAGTTACAACAGCATTGGAAAAAAGCGACTTACTACGCTTACGACCATTGCAGCAAGTCATGTGATCAAAATTTGGATGCTTGGCAATCAGCATGAATTTAGCATCCCGGGGTCATGTGATCATCATTCGCAATCTTTCCAGGGGCTTCCAACAAGCGAAATTAATGGGGGAAGCCACATTCGCTTACTGACCACGTGATTCCCTTAACAACTGAAGTGATTCATGTAACAAACATGGCAAAAAAAGTTGTAAAATCGGGCACAACTCAATAATTGCCTTGCTTAGCGATGGAAATTCTGATCCCAGTTGTGGTCGTAAATTGAGGACTACCTGTATCAAGTTTTGAAATAAGGTAATACATATTACAATCTAAACAGGAAGCTCCGCAATAAAATTATGAAGTACAGAGTCAAGAGTTAACTAACTATATAGTAATTTATATTAAAGAATGCTCAGAATGGCAGAAAGGTCTACAACAGTACTATAAAAACTCATTGTGCCAGTTTCTACAATGATGCATTAGAAACTGAAAAAAATACCAGACAAATTTACAAAATTATATAGTTGAGGTGAGTTAGGGATTAGAATTCAGGCTAGGGTTTGTCCATTATTCAAATTTATGTTTTTAGCTCCAGAGACTGCAAATATTGTGCCAGTGGACCCAGCAGGAAAATATCTCACAAAAGTGGTATGATTTCTATTTTGTTAAGGGGGATAAAAGAAAAGAAAATGTCTAATACATCTAAAAGTCCAAGAATCCTCTAGAATACCACTGTTATTTATGTGATTTCATGATGTTATGTACAACATGGTATATTTGGCAAACCCCAATGCGACAAATTAGCTTTTTAATTTTGTTCTTCTTTTTAACACTTTTATTCATGAATTGCCCATAGTTGTTGAAAGCTGGGTGGCATACAAATTTAATAAATACATCGATATCTTCTAAATCATCAAAGAAATTGAATTCACGAGGGAGAATTTGATGCTAATATCTCTACAATGGCAAATTCCAGTTAGAAGAGACCACCTAGGATTACAAGGAGTGGAATTCAGGCTTTTTTCACCCACTTTATTTACATATACAGTATTTCCTTGGACATTACAAAAAAACAAACAAACCAGGAGCTAACTAATCCATCAGGGTTTTCCTTAACATTGTATGCATCCAGGAAGCAAAAGTGACTGAGGATAACTTTCATTCCAGTAATGCTTCTCTTGCCTGCCACCCACATGAAAAGATCAAGCATCCTGTGGCAGAAGTCATCTGGCAGAGTTGTTGCTGTCAGCATGTGGAAAGAGCTGCTGTTAGTGGAAATGTGATTATCGATGTGACTCATTCCATGACATATATTTTATCTGAGTTAGATTGGATGCTGCATGGAATTTTGGCTGCTGCACGAATACAGCATTTATGATGGACTGGTTCTGCACATTTGTCCCTTTCACGCATGACTTCCTAAGGTGCATCGCTGAAATCAATGAAATGGTTCTAAATCTGACCAAAGAAGATTGTTATTAAAACAATGAAGAACAATAGCCACGATGTATTGACTTTGAATGACAGCCATGTGGACACTTTTTCTGTTCTGCAATAACTGTTCACACTTGCTCTGTCTGTACAGCTGATTATGTCATCACTTTTTAATATTTCCTTTATGAGTGCAATTAAACTCACCCAAATGGCTGAGCAGTAGGTTTGTGGGGTCTATCAACACTTGCCTCAAAAGATGAATGTCCCTCTTGGCAAAAGGAAACTTTCTGAACTTCAAATTAACTCAGAAACATCAAAATTTCCTCTTTGACAAGTATTATTTTCCTTAGCTATTGAAGAACATCAAGAGGAAACCAAAACCCAAATTAAAAAAAAAACATTTCAAGTCAACTTGTAACTGTTGGAGTTGTACTCGGAACCTGACACAGTTTTATTAAGTGTCCTTACCAGAAACAAATCGTAACGACTCTCTTAAGACTGAAATACTTAAGAATATTAAAGGGGAAATGCAACAAATGCATCCAGAATGATCTCCTGAGTAAGCAAATAGCACTTGAATAGAAGACTTAAGTAGAATACAGGACAACGTTTCATCAGGAGAAGCGATACTTCTGATGGGTTTGGGAACTCCTCCACGATCAGAGCGCCAGATCTACAATCAATCATGGTGGTAATAGGGGGAAATAAGAACTACAGGCAGTCCTCGATTTATGACTGGTTGTTTAGCAACCACTCAAAGTTACAACCTACCTGGCATAGGGGAGTTACGACCTGGTTCTGAAGTTCCTCTGGTCAGCCCCCAACCCTGCGATCAGGTGCTTGACAACGCAGCCACATCTGTGGCCTTGTAGCATTCTACGGTCACTCACCATTTCTCAGAATGATAAACTGGAAATTACTCCCAGTTTTTGGCAAAACTGTGCCATAGCAAACAAGGGGGTTACTTAACAACTGTGGGGTTCCTTTCATGACCATGGTATTTGCTTAATGACTGTTACAAAAAAGGTAGCAAAATCAGGTCAGTCATGTGAATGACCTATTTTACAACCGTTACAACATATGGTTATATGTCGTATGTCGAGGACTACCTGTATGTAACATGTACTTTGGGTTTTACTCTGGGGCTGCATGGTTATCTATATAATTTGATTGAGGGGCTGAGAGATAATAGGAGGGGCAGAAAGCAGCTCTAGATAAGGAGTTTATTGTGCTCATGTATTTTGAATTAACATTTTCTCTGGAAGCTGACATTCACTGACTTTTTCCTCTTTTTGACTGATACCACTTTGAAGGACACCTGACTGGATTCAGATTCATTTCAGATTTTGTGCTAACAGCCCTGCAATCTTAACATCTGTTTCTTTGTCCCCTGAAATATTTTTGTTAAGATACACAAGGGTCTGCCCCAGCATACACAATATTTAATTATTATTGAATTAAGGAGAAGAGCGGAGAGAGGAGAACCTCATATATTTTGAAATCTGCCATGTCTTGGATCAGGCTCAGTTTGTTAGCTTGAGGGTTACTTTCATTTGTTGCGTTATTTGAATTCAAGGATATGCTTGACTATGAAAATAATCTAAGGAGAACCAAATCATGATCATATATAGAAATATATTTATTTATTCTTTATTAAATTTATTTACTTCCCATCTCATTACAAGTGTCTCTGGGTGGCTTACAATAAAAATAATGAAATAAATGATTCCTCGAGTAACTGGGACCCATGCCATGGAGGGCCTTAGAGATCATAACCCACACCTGGAATTGCACCTGGAAGCAAACTGGCAACCAGTGCAGCTCATGTAACAGTGGTGTCATATGGGTCACCCTTGGGACCCAAAGAACTGTCTATGCAGCTGCACTCTGCACCAGCTGTAGCTTCCAGATGTTCTTCAAGGGTAGCTCTATGTAGAGCGCACAGCAACAATCTAGTTGCAAGATGATTAGGACATGAGTGATTGAGCACAGGGACTCCCAGTCCAGTTATGGGCGCAACTGGTGCACAACACAAAGTTATGCAAAGGCTCTCCTAGCCATGGAGCAGAACTGTGAGTCCCAAGTCCCACACCGGATCTGTCTGGGGCAGTGGCAGCCCATCCAGAACTCAAGATGTTAAACTCCTGGAATCCAAAGGCCCACACACATCCTACATGGAAATTTTTCCTAACTTTCGAAAATGTAATGATTATTGTGTGCACAGAGATGAAAAGATATGACACTACTCTCTGTGGAGAAATTGTTGGCAAAATTGACAGATCTTGCTGAAACTGATAAATTAACTTTTTTAATTAGAGAAGAGATATTATCTACATTTATTGCTGACTGGGAACCTCTTATGGATATTTGTGTAAAAACGAAAAAAGATGAACTTGTAACTTATAGATTGGATAATTAGACAGGACAGATTATAGAAAGAAGAGTAACATGATGTAATTTTAAAGAGAGAAGTTAAAATATATTTGTACTTATACCTGCTGTGAAGAATATTGGAAGCTACTTCTTTATATCTTTTTTCTTTCTTTTCTATTTTCCTTCCAATTTTTTTTCATTTCTTGTACTTTCTGCTTTTTCTTTCTATTTTGTCTTCTTCCTTACTTTATATTAGTTTCTTACTTTATGTTAGTTTTTAACTTCCAGTTTAAAAGTTTTAATAAAAGTTATACATAAACAGAGAATAAAATCATGCAGAGAATAATTACTCTCTAGAAATTAGTCAACATTAGCCAATGAAACTGACTGCAGAGATAAGGGAGAGCCTTTCTTCACATACTGCATCATTAGGTCATGGAATTCATTATCACAAGACATGATAATAGCCTCTAAAAGAAGATTAATCTATCAAGAACAATTGATCTTGAAAGTTCAGTGTTGTATCTGGGTAGGGGACAAGAAGGGAACTTCCAAGAATGAGCTTCAGGGGAACAGGATCAGGAGTAGGACCCATCTCCATGTCTTATAAGCATTCCAGAGCTAGCTGGCTTCAGGACTGAGATGGACATATCCAAGAGAAATACGGTATTTTTAGTTTCTTAGGGTGTTAAATACCAAATCCAACATACACACCTGAAAAGACACACCATCTATGGGCTGCAGAAAGCAGCGTACTGGTTTCTGATCCATATTTCCCATGAAGGAAAGTTACATGGTAATAGCCCATTAAAACAGTTGGAAGCTTCCATACCTATTTTATTTCTTCCATAAATTGATAGGAAGTTCCAGTGTGATTCTTTAAAACTCAGCAAGTGACTTTTAGTGGTGTAATAGAGTCCTCACTCAAGGAACAAGGCTCAAATTATCCTACTTCAGACATATTATGTGACAACCCAACTCTTGAAGAAGGCTCTGATGCTAGGAAAGATAAAAGGAAAGAGAAGAAGAGAACAACTAGCAGTAAAGTGGAGGAATTCAGTTACAGTTATGGGCATAGTCTTGGAAGATCTAAAGGACTAACCTAGGGACATTGAGAAAGTATTTTGGTGCGGTTACTAAGAGTCAACACTGACTTAATGACACAGAATCAATTGTGAGAAGTCCAGAAACATACAGAAAGGATGATTGGGCTACTTGTGGTATATGAACCTCAGTTTGTCTCACGGACTTCATACTGTGCAATCATTGGAGCTAGAATATCAATAGTTAAAAAGAGTGGGAAAAAAGACATAATGCTAAGGTGCTATGACAATCCAGGGAGGACCATTAAGTTGTGGGGATTAAAACAAAAATAATAAAGTTGGATTAGAAATGAAGAAAGAGGGAAGGAGGAATTAAATCTGGAGCTGAAAGGAAGATGACATTTTGTGATGCTGTCTAATAATGACTCATAATATCTATTAACACTTGCTATGTGGGTAACCTTGAAAGATGTAGGAAGGACTTATCTCTTGATTGCTGCGATTACTTAACACAAGTGACTGAATGAATGTAGGAGATGATGATACATGGGGCTTGGCAAGCCTCAGAATACAAAAATGTTTGTTTGGGCTACCCAGCTCAGCAATCTACTCAACAGCTGCAATAAATAGTACAAAGTATGGAATTAGCTCCATCTGTAGTAATTACGGCCAGCATGATTATAATTAAACAAAGATTTATATAATTTACCCATTTGATAAATGTTTTCTTCATATGATGATTCATCATGCAAACATACTCTGTGATGTGAACGAACATGAGCATTAATAAAAGTAAACTAGTTCTCAAGTTAAGCTCAATTCTTGATGACTACATGGGTATGTCAAAATAGGTTTTTTAACAAAGCTGGGGAAGTTTGCCACAAAAACTGCAATTTTCTAGAGAGATTTTTAAGTTTCCTATCAAGCCTCAGCTTTGAAGTCAAGTATTAGCCAAGTCTGATTCGATTTACCTTTTTCTAGATCCATCTACATTGGCTAGGGACTGTCATTTGCTATGATATGTAGTATAATCAGTCATAATAATCGTGTATTGAAATAATGCATTTCCTATAAATTAGGAAAACCTGCTGGTTACAGGATTCAGATGACAGCCAAATTTGTCTTGATCTGATTTGGGTTTAAGCTCCTTCTTAGAGTGGTAGTCTTCTAGAACGAATGTCTAGAACTTTAGTCTTCTTGATCATTTGGGAACAATTGTTATAAAAATGGCATCAGAAATGGTTCCAGCAAAGAAACTTGCTACATATTAGAAAAAAGGGCAGAGTTGTTATGTATAACATATAAGAATATAACTGAATGCTTTTTGCTTTCTTTTTAGCAAATTTTATAAAAAGGAGACCGACAATGAGGCAGAGAGAAAAGGAAATTCCTTTTTGCCTTGATTTCAACTCAGCCCTGAAAGGATGTATCTAGTCCTTATAAAGGATCTTTTTAAGAGTTCCAGACACAAGGCTGGAGATGTGTGTAAATGATTTTACTGGGATTAGATATTTGACAGTCATAAAACTACTTCTTACTGTCCCTCTTTTCTTTTATGATTTGAAAAGAAATGCATCCATTTTGCAGATGCCTTTTCTGAGTCTTCTTGCACCATATCTCTGAATTATTAATGAAAATTTTGAAAGCTGATGATTCAAATTCAGCCCACTTCAGAGGAACCCACCTAGATTGGCTGAGATTAGCCCATATCAGCTGGATTTGGGAACTGCATTTGTTTACATCTATTCTTTGCCTTGACAAAATCATCACACAATATGTTCCTTTGTGGAATCCAGCATAAATCTATAAAATTCAGCATAAATCTAGGGTCCTGCAAGGAAGGCCTCCTCAAATCTTGGGGCTATTGACACTTGCCTAAACTTGAGTTTGTACTTTCAATTATCCTTGAATCCATTTCAGTATCAGACAGACACTTCTATCATTGTACTCTAAGAGCTTTGAAAACCTATCTAGGATAAAACAAGGTGACGCTGAAAAAGAACTGTGTTGTTATTCATTGTCTGTCCTTTGAAATGAGAGAGACGCTAAGACACACACATACGCACACACACCTTGTCTCCAGTTTGCTTTAATGCCATAGTTCTGCTGAGCCATTTGTAAAGCAATTTGGGGTTTTAAATATCCTCCGGATCACAATCTGGAATGATGTTACTACATTTAGAGGGTCTGTCAGCATCTTCAGAGTGGATAATGAATTAAATGCTGGCTTCCTAGGGAGGATGAGAGGCCATCTTTTGTTTAAAACTGTGAGCAATTCAAACCTAGAAGCCTTGTGCATACCTAACTCTCAAGGCAGCCTTCATACTAATTGAGTGTGATTTGAAAGCAATACAATGAATATGGTATTGGCATTGAAATAGTAAAGCTGTGATCCATCACATCTTTTTAAACATGGTATTCTTGTGGTCACCAAAAGCCAATAATTAAATAAGCAAATAAACTTTATAGTTTTGAAATAGCTTGGGTATCTTTAGAGCTTTCAGAAAGAGATTGTCCCCATGCCTTTCTGGGCAACTAAAAACCTATCATGCATCTGACTTCCTTGAAAGATCAAAACCTCATTTCCAGCTCCAAAACATACTCAGACTTGTGTGTGTGTGTGGGGGGGGCAGCAGGTTTATCTAAACAGATCTCATGGAATCATCTTCATCATCTTGTAGAGAAAAAACCCTCCACTCTTGTCATCATTTTCCCAAGGCCCATTTAAGCATGCAGACTGAAGACCTCAACTTTCAAATATGGACGATCCCCCCAAGTGAAGACAAGGATAAGAGAAAAGGCTGCACTAAAATCACCATCCATTTTCCACTGTGAGGAATCAGATCTGGATGCTTTTCAAAAGCCCAGGAATGGCACTTCTGAACTTAAAAGTGATATTCTGAATAATAATGGTGCAGAAGAAGAAAGTTCTGCTTCCTGTTATTTTATTCCATAGCGAGTAAGACAGATTGATCTGAGAGAGAACAGACTGGCCCCAAGTCCCACGGGGAGCTTTCTGGAAAAAGGTGGCTGAAATCTTTATCTCCCTGCACTTAGGCTAACAGATTCACTGCTAAACTACGTCGCTTTTAGGATTACATTCAATAAGCAATTAAAGCAGAATCGATTGGCAACTCGAAAGATTTCTGGCCATTTCCAAGCAGCTGTGATCGTACTGAACTTTGCAAGCAAAGATTTGAATCTGTTTATAAGTTTTTGGTTCACTATGGTCACGAACCTCCCTCCCCTCCCCTCCCTCCCTTCCTTCCCAGGAGAGACAGCATGTTTCCCCTTATTGTAGAATTGCCTTCAGTTTCATTAGAGTCTTGTAACTGGTGCTAATTGAACTGTCATGCCTAGCTATGTTGCTGGCCCAGTCAGGTTCTTTTACTAAATCTAGCCTCTGTTCCTGAACAAAACAATTTGCTTTAAAATGGAAAAATAAATATGGAAAATGAGAGGCTGTGCAGTTGATTCCAGATTGGAAAAAGCTGTTTATGCAGAAACACTTTGACATGCAGCTGCACCCAGGACTCTATTTTTAAATTGATTCTTAATGACTGCATATCTGTCAAGAGTTAATAGTCCATCAGAGAAAGAAACAAGGGGGGTGTCCATTCCCAATTTCCTTAATTTTTCCCATTTTTGATCCATACACTCAGCATGGTAATAGATGATACATTGTCTTAATTTTCTTTATTTTTAAGAAATAATATCAATGGTTTAGTGCAGTGTTTCCCAACCTAACCAACCTTCAGATGTGAAGAAGAAACTTCAATTCCCAGAATTTCCTACCTTAAAGTTGCTTAACATTTTATGGAAATCATCCAATATAGATTTCTTCCCACTGTATGCAAGTTCTCTATTTATGAGATTTTGGGAGAATGTAATCTGAGTATAAAGTGAGAGGAACTTGCATTTTACAACATGCCCTCCACAATAACTGAAATTGGAGGTTATTATCTGTTCAGAATTAGGTCTATTAGTTACTCAGATTTTGGGGTACCACTGAAATCAATTCCAGGCAGTCTGTCTGGAAGAGCAATTAGGTAGCCAGCTTTACCACTGCTGGCTGTGAAAAAGGCTGCTCTAGTAAATTGGGACACCGGATCAATTGTCGTTATTGTCTCCTACTTACAACGTTACTTTAACTCATTTGCAGAAAAATATTTCGGTATCCTCTTCAGCATCCTCTGATGTGTTACTGTGTTAACCCTTTAGGGCAAAACTGATCTCTATATCTTTATTGCTTGTCATTATCACTCTCCTTTGTGATGTGAGAATGGTTCTGGTTTGGATCTTGTATCCTGTCCCTTTTTTGAGAAAAAAGTATATATTCTTGCCAACTCTTCCAAAATTGAGAAAGTCTCTTGGATAGGAGGTGAAACATTTTCTGATTACATCTCACAATAAAAATCCTGTTATCTTTTTAAGAAAGTTTTACATTTTTTTGCACTTTTGCTACAAATTATATCCTAGATTAATGAGAAGACTGGATTTAGATAGAAGACTGGATCCACTCAAATTAATGACAGTGTAGAGGAAACAGATGAATCCTACCAGTTGAAAGTTGCTGAAGTCTCCTGTATCAGGTAGGCACCTCACAGGTGCAGATACAGATCAATAAACCAATAGCTGGATTGATTGATAGTCCAATAGTTGGACTGGTTGTTTGATAAGTCAATAGGTAAACTGATTGATACACCAACAGATGCGTTAATTGACAAACCAATAGATGGATTGACTAATAGACATATAGGATCTTTAACTATAATACTTTACTTCAATTTGATATCAGTCCCAGGAGAATGTAGTTAAACAATATACATTGAGTAAACTAACAAACCAGAAATCTAGAAGTCTAAATTTAAAAAGCAAAATGTCTTGATTTCCTCCTTCAGTGGAAGGCAGTATGTAATGTTGTTCTTCCAGAGGAAACATTCCCCTGAATGCTGGCATTTGATGTGCAAGGAATTTGACTTGGAACAGTTTGTACAGTCATTACAGTAAATTTGAGAGTTTATTGCATTGTTATTTAAGGAACCCTAAGAATACTGAAGCCAAAGTGTGTTCCTTTTATATATCTGCTTTTTAGTCACTATCATGTTAACCTCTAAAGATAACATCCTTGATATTTTGGGTTACAGTTCCTGCGTGTTTGTCTTTTAACAACTGCTTTTCTTAGGGTTATGTCACAGATATTGATTTGTAGCTGTTTGATCCTGTATATCTTGTGCTATGAATTTTATGTGGAGTTATCAGAATTGTTCAAGTGATGGTTTCAGGAAAGCCAAACTCAGAAGAAGCAGAATAGAAAGAGTATCTATACAGCTGAACATTGATGTTGGAGAGGATATCATGGATACCCAGGACAAGAAACAAGAAGGTTGTAAAACAAATGGAGGCAAAGGTCTCACCTGAGGCACAAATGACCAAGCTCTGACTATTATAATTTGGACATATTATGGAGAAATCCAGGTTTCTTTGGGAAGTTCAAAATGTTTGGAAAAGTTGACAAAAAAAAGAGGAAAAATGTGGTGCCAGTAACAAGGTGAAGGAATTTCATTAAAAGGGCAATGAATGTACCGTTGAGGGATTTAAAAAGGCCAAAACAATCTATCCATATGGTTGCTAAGAGTCAACACCAACTTAATGATCAATTAATCAATCAATGGACATTGAAGGCTAAATACATGAGACTCACACAAAATAGACTATAGAAGCAGAAAAATCTGTTCTGGAAGATTTCAGCTGTGCATCAGCAGGAAAAATGCGAACCTGGATACCTATAAGAAGACTCTACAATGCCAAAAAAGTCTGTCCAATCCCAGCCATCAAAATAACTGTGTTAGATGATGGTATAATGTAGGCTCCATCACTCATTTCCTGATATCACAACACACAAGGACTTGAGGGGAGTTTATGTCCAATATCATGATGTCTTTCCTCATTTCTCCAGTTCTGGCCTTGATCCCTGCCATAGGCACTTATGCACAAATGTTTCTAAAAACCAGAGATAATTCTGGATGCCACCAGAGGTCTGAACTGAGAGACTGTAAAATTGAGCTCAGACTAATTAGACTGAGAACAGCCACTGAATACTCAGGTGTGCTGACCCTTTTCTTGAAAATTAATCAAGACCTAGGGGTATTTCAACACTGCAACTTCTAAATTTATAATTGGATTAAGTTTAACACCTCTGAGGATGGCTTGATTTAGTTTTTAAAAATTTTACACTAGCAGAAGTGGCAATGCTTGTTTTTTGTCTAATTATGCTGTTGCTAAGGGATGACTTTTGAAACACTTTTAGATTCTCACTGGTGCACTACATCAGACAGCTCTTGTTTCTGGAAATGAACACTGAAATGATCTGATTTTTCATTCTTAAATGGCTTTAACTTTCAAACAAACAAATGAGGTAGTCTTGCCGAGTCCAGTTCAGATGACCTCATGGAAAGTCTTGAAATAGCAATATTTAGATTTTTGTAAAGTGAAAGAACCCTTGTAATTGAAAATTATTCCATGGTAGCTCTTTTTTTCTTATAACTAATACATACATGCACTGTTTGAGGATTTCATTCAGTAAGCAAACAGGATTTTTATAAGGCATCAAAGTGCTGGAGTTAAGCAGTTCAGACCACAAGTATGAAGGTGGGGAAATACTGTATTCATAACCTACCCTGCCTTGTAAATAAAAGCATTAAAGGTGCAGGTTGAGAACAGACATTTTAATCAGTATATTAATTCTCTATTTGCAGTATGGAAATCTTTTTTAAACACATAAACATACACACAGAGAAGGAGGGGAAAGTGTGTAAAATATGTACTATCATCTCCTTGAGAGGTTTCCCGTGTCTTAAACAAAACTCTGAGTTTTGTTCAAAGATGAATGGTCAGATTTGACTTCTGATACTTCAGAGAGAAAAGTCTACACTGGCAAATGCCATTAAAGCAACCCCAACAAGAACTGTGTTTCTCTAGGAATTTTATTTTGGCTCCTTATAAGTTATTCATCATGCACAGTGAATATTTGGTGTTGTTTGCCCTAGTATGGGTCTGGCTAGCAATCCAAACTTCAGCATGATTTTGGGAATCTTTTAAGAAGAAGGTTCCAGCAGGCTCAGACAGCAAATTTCACCAAAATGTTCAATGCAAATACTTCTCCTTTATATGTTTTATTGAACAACATAGGACAGGTTTGATATAGCCTTCCTCTATGTTCCTATAGATCTCATTCATTGAATTAATTTTCATTTTAATTTTTTTTTAATTTCTCTTTTTGTTTACTGTCTCAGTCACATGGCTCTGACTGGTACACAAATGATAAAATGAAAAGACAACAATAATACCAAATAAAATCAATATAGCATAATATAAAGCATGCAAGCTTACATATAGATACCCACAACCAACTCAATAGAGTTAAAAACCTTACAAAATACAAAGGTTATGTAATGTTGAATGTTGTTTTTGCTTTTTTTAACCCAGAATGAAACAAAACAAATGAGGCAAATAAGAACATTTCATTGCACCCAAATTTTAAAGGCCTTCTAAATAAATGAGAAATGAACACATTTCAGTATTTTGCAAGCTGGATCACCATTCAAGCAATTTGCCAAAATGTGCAAATATTACTGAAAATACATATTAAAATATAAACCAATTTGCACAATTGCACGTGAAAATGTCTTCGGATATTTGTGAAGACTTTCTTAGCCATCCACCCACCTCTCAGTTCCAAGTATATTAAATGGGGCCAAACAGGATCTCCATTCTATAAAACTGGAATTTAGGGTAAAACAAACATGAATCATTATTCAGTATGGGAAGCAGATATATTCCATTTATGTTGTTATAATAAATCTCAAATTAGCATCGGTAAAACAGTCTTCGCTCTTTCGGATAACATTGTAAAAATTAGCATGAAAAAAATAATGAGTTGGATCAGAATTGCATCTGTAGAACTGTATCAAAATCTAGCTCCCTCATTTCCAGCACTTAAAGCTGAAAATGTGGAAAATATCTTTTTCAATTCTCACTAAAACTAGACATTACAAGTAGAAGCCACCGACACTATGCAACTCCCCAAATGTTTCAGCATGGTTCAAAAGCCCTTGCAACAAGTTACCACTAAATTGTCATTTTTAACTTAACAGAAAGATCAAATTCTTAAATAGAAAAGTGGGGGGGAGATAATTAAGATCACTCCAATTTCATTATTTTAATTTGAATTAAATATAAAGGAAGTGGAGAAGAGGTTATTTCTTTGGGAGGGGCATCTATGAGAGAGAAGAGAGATTTGTCAAAAATGTCAAAATGACAATTATGATATCCAAAATCCACTTCTTCTTGTAAGTGTGCTGCACATGCTAGTATTGTGCAGGGTTTTGATTGCATGGAGGTAGCACCATCTTGACTTTTTTTGACTACACTCCAGATGACCCTGTTTTTAGTACTGTCTCTCTTTTCTGGCATACTGCTTAAAGGTTAGGGTCAGTCATTGATTGAAAAAGAGCTTCCCCTCTTAGTTTGATTGTTCCACATGCTTTTTGTAGGGTGAGATACTTGGGATACTGTTAAAGTTTTAAAAAAATGCTCCTGCATTGTCAGTAGAAGAGCATTCATGCCAGACCAGACCACATTTGAGGTTTATGAGACCACATTTATAAGGAACAACTACTAGTCTTGTTTCAAAATGGCAAAAGGGTACGTTTGCCACATTAGCAGATGTTGGGCAGCTTTCTTCTGAAATGGAACATCACCTTTAATGCTGCTGGACCGAATTTGCTACCAAAGTATTTAGAGTTTTATGGAAATTAGGTATCTCCCTGAATCCATTTCAAGAAAAGCAGGTCATGGCTGATTTCTCAGAATATTGTAAATCAAGAGTAAAGAGGGATGCCAAATTTCAGATGTTATTAAGTTGATATAAAATATGCTTGAATACATGGTTGAAGATGCTAATGAAAGCACTTTATTCTACATTACATATAATATGAGCGCTAGGGATATCATGAAGTCACAGATTAATCTATAGTCTTCAATTTCCAATTGGCATTCCATTTTATATAATTACATATAGCATAAAAAACGCTAACTGACTTCAGCTATGGACAGACTTCCCTTCTGAAACTTAAAGGCTGGGTTGTATAACATGCCAGGCTCTGCTAAAATGAGATTGGGTACTTTGTGATTCAACATGTTGTGAAATTATATGAAAGCATGGTATGATTTATGTGCTTGGGTGTAGCTGGTTTATTTGACCAAACTTAATATTATGGTTGACGATGTTGTCTGAACCCAGCCATTTTGGTCAGTGTTAATACTTTTACCAGGACCCACAACAACATATGGCAGTACTCTTTTTTTTTTTGGACAAAGCAGAAAATTTACATGGTTATCACCCTGTATTCCGTTATTTTCCAACTGATCCCTCACATTTCATAATGACTGAGCCTGTTCAAAATTACTGGGGAATTCATCTTTGAAGAAGCAGGGCAGGAGCTATATTGATGTTTTTTGAACATTAGTATTGGAGAATATCATGGATGACCAAGAAACTAAAAAAATGGATCATTGAACAAATCAAGCCAGAATTCTCATTCAAGATAATCAGGCTCAAATGATCATACTTCAAACAGACCTAGTTCTCTCGAGAAGGCTCTAATGCTGGGAAAGATGGAAGAAAAAAAAGAAGAGGATGACCAGTAGCAAGGTAGATGGGTTCAGTTATAGTAGTGATCAGTGAATCTCTGGAAATTCTGAAGGACCAGATCAGGGACAGATCTCCATGAAGAAAATCCTTCTACATAGTGATTAAAAGTCAACATTGACTTGATGACAAATAATCAGTCAATCAATCAACAGGTCCCCTTAGGTTTTATTTTTAAAGCTCTGGTTTACATTTAGAATCTATGGGCTCTTCCAACTTTCCACACAACAGTTGTATCACACTGTCATCTACTCTGAATCCTTTCTCATCAGAAGTCTGGTTTGTTCTTCTGAATGCCATATTTATTGTATTATTGTAACCAAGTAACTATCATTATTTGACTGAGCCAATGTGATCTCACCGAATATCACCCAACTTTTCAATTGTTTAGGAAGCAAGCCATCATTTGTTTATGAAATTATCACATTGATTTTGCAAATTTTGTTTATTCCTATCTTATAGTCAGAGAACCAAGTCTGGAAGACAATTATTTGCCCTTGCTTATCCATTTATGAATAACTAATCTGGACAAGGCTAACTTAACATACTACTTAGCAAAGTTCATTTGACAACCATCACTTGCTTATTGCCCCAGCTGCAGAGTCTATATTTTTATGCTTCATCTCCCCAGCATCATTTATAGCAGTACCCATGGTGATAAGCACAATGCAAATACTCTGACAGATGGATGCAGTTGCAAAGTCTGCAAAAAATAAGAGATGGCTCATACTCAAGCTTAAGAAAGATCTGTTTGATCTTAAAAAGTCTTTCCATGGATAAGAGGTATTTGAACGAACTTAGAAATATGGTTGAGAAGGAAAAGTGTTCAGAATAAAAGCTCTATTGGGATGCTCACAAGATAAGTGAGATGCCCAGTGGGTTAACCCCCTTCCCATGGCAAGTCTCCTGAATTGGGGGGGGAGTAATAATGGTTTGTCAAAAGATAGTCAGAAGGAACTGGTGTCTGTTGTTGCCAAGAACTGATCTCCAGATATTTTTCAGCAGTACAGTTGTGTCCCACCAATAAGGGGGAGAAATTCAAGTGTTTGTACAGAGGACATGTTCTGTCCAGATCTCAAGGCATGTTATGTTCCCTCTTAGGAACAAAATCCACATTACAGTAATCATGCAAGTTGATTACCCTTTCATCATAGACAAGTTACTCCAACCCCTAAATCATTTTAGCCATCTTTTCTCAGGTTTGCAAAATTCACCTTGAAATTCTGTAACAGAACTATAGACAATTCATGTGGTTTGGAAGAATTATGGTATGCTTACTCCATAAGTTTAAAAGTACTTTTAATTTTGAATCCTTTCTTAACAGTCTCTAGTCTGGATTTTACCATTTGAACAACTGTCACACTGTACTGTACAGAGAGTCACATATTTTCATGGAATTGTCCACTACAAGCCCAAGATCTCTTTTCTGCTCCATCACTGCCAACAGGTTTGCTATCAGCGTATAAGTGAAATCAAGACTTTTGTTCCAAAATGCATCATTTAGCTATTTTGTTACCTGTTCATCTGCTTGAGAGAAATCCTTATGAAGTTTCTTTGAACCCAAAATTTAGGAAGCTCTTATAGTAGATTGCAAATAATACAGACAAACATCTAATCACATCAAATCTCTGAAATGTTATCTGCGATTAGGGTGGGCAAACCAGTCTCCTCTAGTTATTTTGAACCAATCTGCATAGCTGACCCAGTCATAATCTTAAAAAACAAAAAATAAAATAATAATTAAAAAAGTAAAATTCTAGGAGCTGCTGTTTAAAATGCCTTGAGGACACCACACTGGGTCTTCCTCAACTACACCATAGAAAGTTACCTGGATTAATTGTGGGTGTAGTATACAATATGCATGCAATATGTGGTAGATAACATTGAAATTACATATGATTTATCGCAGGACTGGCATCTAAAATTGCTGCTATAAATTGTATGTACATATAAAACACAGATGCAAAGTCTCTTGGTTTTCCCAGCTTTTTATATAAACAGACTTCATTTAAATGGGGGAAAAAGCTAACATGGAATATTCCATCAGTGAAAAATATTCTTACATACATCCTTTGTGTTGCAGCCATCTTCAAAGGAAAAGTAAATAATTTTCTTCCCTCCAAACTGTAAACCCAAAGAGGTTTAGATGCGTATTAAAGACGGTTAGTATTTATATTGCAGTTTAGTGTCTTAAAGCACTAGATGATCTTAGCAATTTGTACAACAACCTTACAAGGAAGGGCGGTGTCATTCCTATATAAAAGACCATTGAGGTGAATGGTTAAACCAATTTTAAAAGCTAATTTGCTAACGGTTAATAAAAATGCAGCATAACATTTGTATAGTGTTTTCAGGTTTTTCAGTGGCCTTCTAGCAAGTACCTAGTAGTGAAATTTGAACTGAAAACTAGCTGGTGGTGAATTAGTCATTTAACCATTGTGCTGTAGCAGCATATAATGACAACTTTTACTATGGAAATCATAAGCAACACAGAGAGACATTATAAAGCAATGGAAGTTAGATTACTAGTAAAAAATGATTCAGTTCTTTTTCCAGGTATTATCAAACCCTCAAGACATCAATTTTGGTATATTTTATACTAACCTGGTTTGGATGAGAAGGAAAACCACATACAAAGAGAAATGGGCGTAAACAGATAATCAGAGAGGATTCCTGCCCTAAATAAAGCTTTACTATTCTTTCAAGTAAATTCAAAAATATTCTTAGGCTAACTGATTGAATTTGCAAAATTACCAGGAAGAGATATGGAAGAAACAGGTACTGCTTTAACTCTGTACTCCCTGAAATAGAGGGGAATATGAATTAAAGATTTTTCTTCTTTTTTAAAGCATATAACAATGAGATAACAGAATAACAGGACAAGGCAAGGTTTTTTTCATTATTATTGCTCAATAGCAAAGGTGCTCAATAGTAAAAGTTGGTATGTGATAAAAATCCTAAACAAAAATAGAATTTCTGCAACCAATACTGTAGGCTACTTAAAAATTAACACTCTATTATCTTCACCTACTGCATGAAGTAAACAGGGTATGTATCATCAGAGTGAGTGATGAATTTGGTTAAACTTTACCTTTGCATCAGTTTCTAACCTCAGTTACATTTCAGGAATATCCAAAACCAGATCTTTATTTTTCTCATTTTTGTCATAATAGCACTGACAGCTGCCAATTTACATTCAGATCAATCAGGTGATAGATCCCCTGTCACTTCCCTAGGTTTTCTAGACAT
This sequence comes from Acrochordus granulatus, assembly GCA_032468055.1. Lineage (NCBI taxonomy): Eukaryota > Metazoa > Chordata > Lepidosauria > Squamata > Acrochordidae > Acrochordus > Acrochordus granulatus. The sequence continues at coordinate 21,486 of JANHZU010007274.1, forward strand.
TAATTTGGAAAGACAATATGCAAAATCAATCTCTGCCAAACTCTGGACATTGCCTGCAACATATATGCATCAATCTATAAGTTGCATGAAAATCATCTGCAGCTCCTTGTTAGCATACAGCAAAATCTTAGGGAACTGCTAATGAAACCTATTGTGCAAATCACTTCAAACTGCTAGCTGTACAAACCCAACATTGGCAGTCAAAACACAATCTGAAACTGTTATGTATCAAATAATGGCAGAAAAAATAGAAAAACGATTTCTTCTTTTTCTTAAGCTTTTCCTCCAGGTCTGATTACTTTCCTTCTAACAGCAAAAGCAAGCAGTTAAATAAACAGCTAAGCTGTTGCTGTCAGTGCCTCTTAATAGCGATGCTGAAAACCAGCCGATCCAAAAAACAACCCCCCAAAAAACTTCAGCTAATTTTTGCAGAATTTAACAATATCCATGCATCCCTTCCTCTTCTCCCATCTCCTCATAGGTGGCATAAAGATAGTGCTTTGACATGATGCTAACCCCCTCCCTTGCCAGCTCCACTGACAAAGATCCTGCGCAGAAAATCCATGGAAAGCTGTAAGACAAATTAGCCATCCTCGGTAGGAAAAACTGAAGCTGTATCACTCACCCCAAAAGGCAGGTTTCACGGGAACAAAAGCCGAACCTCACTCAAGAGCAGCAGCTTTTCAAGAGGCCCCCACCCCATCAGCGTTCACCCTCGCCTGTATAATTAAGCCAAATCGCTCTGCAGAGTCACTGAATCTGATGCATTATAAAATGGGTAGCTCCTAGACTCTCAGGTTTTACATCATGGGGGGAGGTCACACAGCGACACAGACAGTGTGTGCATGCATACACACACACACACATAGAACCAGCGTACGTGTGCTCAGTTATCACTCATTCCCGTCAACACGTTGGGTGACTGGGTAATAGGTGCGTAACTGGTTTTCAGAATCAGCACACAAGTCAATGGAACACTGCAATTTCTGCCTTCTCCAAATCCCAGGTGGCTCGACGCAACAACTTTAGTTGCCTCTTGCAACACCTTGTTAAGGTGGAATCCTATAACTTAACCCAAGGCTGGTGGGAGGACCACACTACAGAAGAATTAGGTGGCTAGACCTCCAATTTAGTAAGAGCAAAAGATAGGGTACCATTCTACTTTTCAAAACTATCACTATATGATTAAGATGGCCATTCAAGATGATGTCAGGGGCTATGATCCCAAATGGAAGGGAGGGGAGCAGTCAGGAGAAACTTAAATTGGTTTTCCTTTCCTTCCAAGGTAAGTAAAATGAGGCTAATAGGAAAGAGAAGGGGAGCTTCATCTCTTCTATGTCTCCAACTGGAGCTCCTCTGTGTCAAAACTGTGCTTTATATTTTTGGGTGGGTGCCTCTCTATCTCTCACTAGTCACACAATAATCCTCTTCATCTACAGACTCAGAACTGGCAGCAGGGGCTGAAATGTGAGTGCATGGAAAGGAAGAGGCATAAACTTGTGAGAGCAATGTGAATTATATGGATCATGTCCAGTCAGGACACAGACCTGTATGTGGGGCAGAAACAGCATTGGTTGTACTTATGGATGATCTCAGGAGTGGGCAAGATTGGGGGAGTGAATCCAACCATGCTCAACTTGACTTCTTGGAGGGAACTGACTGTGGGATCCTTTTGGATTGGCTTAGAGGACTGGTGATAAGTGTCATGGTCCTCTGATGGTTTCTTTCCTTCAAGGTCAATTCCAGTTGGAGATGAATGGGGAGGAGACCCCTTCCCTTGGTCCCTACTATGCGGGGAGCCACAGGGTTTGGTGCTTTCTCCTCTCCTTTTTAACATCTACATGAGACTGCTGGGTGTGCTCAACTGTCACTGTGGTCTAAGGTATCATGCTGATGATACCCAATTGTACATCTCTACCCCAAGTAAATTGATGCTATGAACATCTTAACCCAATGCCTGGAAGCTCTGAGGGTTCATCCAGAAATAAAATGGCACAGTCCTCATATCATTGGGCTCCCAAAGCCCTGGGAAGACTGAGTTGTTTTGGCTTTGGGAGCCTACTGATATAAGGACTGTGCCATCTTTGTTGCTGGATGAGTTACATTGCCTCAAATAGACCCAGTGCTCAATCTGGTAGTCCTTCTAGGCTCATGCTTCTGCTCAAGGAGCAGCTATCATTTATGGCAAGAAGAGCCTTTGCACAGGTTCATTCTGTGCACCATGTAGCAAAATTGCAAAAAACCAAAAACACCAACCCACACACCTTGCAGACCAAATTTTAAAAGGGCAACTGGACTTTTTATTTTTAGATGTTACAGAGATATGTTTCAACTCCAATCTAGGAGTCTTCTTCAGTCTCTTATAAAAGAAAAAGAAAAATGATATGGAACATATGAACACATTCCTCAAAAGGGGGGCAGGAAACTGTGAAACCTAATAGCCTGGTTCTCATGTAACAAGCTGAAAAGGCAGGACTTTGGCAACAAAGAAAGAGGTCTCAAGGTTTCAATTTAATCACCTCTCCTCTAGCCAAAGGTCAGTTTTGCATACATCCCAAAATGGGGTTGTAAATGAGGGGACAGGGGGGCAATTGCAACCTTTTCCCCCCTTGTTGATTGAAGGATTTAAAGTCTTAATGTATATGCTTTCTTTTATCCATCTCGAAAGCCAGCTGGTTTCTCTATCAAGAATTTGAAATCTGCAATCTTGGATGGAATGTTCTCTAAGATGTAGATTTACAGCTGATGTCTTTGCTCTCTTTCGGACCTTTGCCTGACAAGCACTTATTTCAAATTCAATGATGGTTTTTATGGACAGAAACACAGCTGTGCAATGCGGCTGTGCAATGCGGTCTCCTGTATCTCTTATTGTAGCCAATATCTTTACATGGAGAAATTTGAATTCAAAACTTTGAACTTTTTCACAGTTTGCTCCCTCACTCACTGGTTTAGATTTATGGATGATACCTGGGTCAAAATCAAAACACACAAACTGGAGGCATTCCCACAACAGATCAATGCCACTGACAGAAATATGCAATTCATACATGACAGAAAAAATTGCAAGCATTTTGCAAAGTTTCTTAAAAAGGCAACTAGATTTTAATTACAAGATGTTATCACCTCCAGATAGGACTACTGCAATACACTCTATATGGGATTGCCCTTGAAGAGTATCTGGAAAGTTCAACTGGTGCAGAATGCTGTGGTATGGGCAGTTATATACACTCCTGGGATAATACATATTAGAATTCTGTCCATAAGCTGCACTGGTTGCCAGTCTGCTTCTGGGTCCAACTCAAGGTGCTGGTTTTAACCTTTAAGGTCTGCATATCATGGGAACTGGCTATCTGGGAGACTGTCTTTCCATGCTTACATCAGCCCACCCCATCAGATCTCACAGAGAAAGCATGCCGCATGTGCCTTTGGCTAGGGATCTATATTTGGTGGGTCTCAGGAGATGTTCCTTCTTTGCTGTGGTACCTATTTTAAGGAATATTCTTCCCCCCAGATTAGGTTAGCCCCATCCCTTTTAATATTCCAAAAGGCCCTAGAACCTGGTTATGCATGCAGATCTATCTAGATGGCTCCATTGTTGAGGGGCCCATTTTTATTTCTTTCAACTTTGGGTTTGCTATTTTTATATTCTCGCTTTTTATCTATTGCTGCGTGCCACCCAGTGAGATGGGCAGCCATATAAATTTAATTAATACAATCAATCTATATATTAATTCTCTTGTTGGGAAAGCAGAACACCCATCATTTTCTCTTCTTTTTAGTAATAATTTTATTAAAGATTACAGATAGAGAAAACTAATACAAGCTATTAATAATAAAAAGGAAAACAATGTGCAAAAAGAAAAAGAGAAACAAAAAAGGAATAACTTACTCTTTGTCCCACCAAGCATAAACCATTTTAACAACTTATCACCATCTCTTAAATAGAACCATCTCTTAATCCCATATCTCAACCATGCTCTAGTAACATATTTAAAGCCTCATCATCCTTCTGAATCAGCAAAAGTCCATTAAGGGCTACCAGAAATGATAACTTATCTATTATAAATAGATTGATCTAATAAATCTATTTGAATTCCTTTCTTTGAAATTTATATCTCATTTTTTATCTTTAAACAAATCCCCCAAACATTGCCATTCAAATCTAGTCAAAAAGATCCAATCAAAATTGCCAAAAATAACACCATAACAGTTTCAACCTTAACCGAATAAACTTAAAATGGAACAAATGAACTCTTTCTCATATACATCTTATCTATAAATAAAACCTTAAAACATCATCATTCAGTCCTAGTACAAAAAATCCATTTGAGATGACCAGTGATAACAACCTATCTATTTTAACCTTGGTCAAATAGACCAAACAGACCAACTTGGAATATAAAATAATATATATACATACAGTGGGGCAAAAAAGTATTTAGTCAGCCACCAATTGTGCAAGTTCTCTCACTTAAAAAGATGAGAGAGGCCTGTAATTGCCATCATAGGTACACCTCAACTACGAGAGACAAAATGTGAAAACAAATCCAGACAATCACATTGTCTGATCTGGAAAGAATCTATTTGCAAATCATCGTGGAAAATAAGTACTTGGTCACCTACAAACAAGCAAGATTTCTGGCTCTCACACACCTGTAACTTCTTCTTGAAGAGGCTCTTCTGTCCTCCACTCATTACCTGTATTAACAGCACCTGTTTGAACTTGTTAAATATAAATATTTATATTTATAAATATAAATTAAAATGTATAAATATACATTTTAAAAAATAGCTAATAAATATTCTAGCTGCAAAAAAAAAATCTGTTAAAATAGATTTTCAATGGTTTGGAATAAATTTAATGTAGCTTTTAATCTTATTATTTATACAGCTTTGACTGGTGCTGTTGATATTTATATAGTGCTTAGATTTTAACAATGACCTGTAGTTTTCCAAACAATATAATATATTCAGTTACTTTAAATTAATGAAATCTTGAAAATTTTACCCAACTCTGTGATGCTTGTAAATTCCCTGTTAATTCACTTTGTGTTTAATTTTCTTTAAATTTTATTATTTCCTTTATTAGTTTAATTATTTTCACATACTTTATCACTTTTGAAAAAAATGTTTTTATTAAGACAAAACCAGAGAAAAGAAAATGAAAATATAAGGACAAAATGTGGAAAAAGAAAAACACATTACATATACGCAACTTCATTGTTTACAATTATTTTTATTGCTAAAATAAATACCAGTTTGCTAGAGGGATAAACAAATGAAATAGGATTAAATAAAATAAAATAACCCTTCTACACTGAAAAATAATTGCTTTTAAACAAATAAAATTGAATATTAGAATATGCTATGAAAGGAAGTGAAGATGGAAACAAGAAGACTGGAATGTTGGATAAGCAGTTTAACTGAAGGATGATTGTCTGTCTGTCTGTCTTGATGCCAGTCGTTCAAAGTAGACCAGACTCAAACACCAAAATCATCTGCTTGTTTTGTTTTTTCATTCATTCGTGTCCAGCTCTTGGCAACTTTATAGGCAAGTCTATAAAGTCCACATTACCTTGTCAAGCACAGCTTCTTTCAGTTGTTGGATGTTCTTCTTTGTATCACTTTTGATGTTATCAAGCCAGCGTGTTCTTCTTGTTCCACTAACTATTCCTGGCATCACTGATTTCTCCAATGAATTTGAATGCATGACATGGCCAAAGTAAGTCAGACATAATGATTTTGGCTTCTAATGATGTGTCTGGTTTTATATGATTCAGCCCCTCTCCATTGGTTACTCTGGTATACACAGTAATTTAAGCCAGCGCCACAGTTCTTCAGTCAATTTTTCAGTCAGCTGAAGGTTGCTTAATGTCCACCTCTCACATCCATACATCATTAGAGGGAAGTCTATTGCTCTAAATAGCCTGTATTTTGTATTTATATCAATATCTCTGTTTTTCCAGAACTTTCAGGCTTAGATCTGCCATCTCAAACAATTGTTGATCCAAGGAAGATAAATTCTCAAACTAATTCGGTTTCCTCCTTGTTGATTTTAAACATCTCATGTCCATCTGCTTCTGTTGTCACTACCTTTGTTTTGCTGACGTTGAG
>JANHZU010007274.1:31530-44296 GCA_032468055.1 Acrochordus granulatus
CTCTGGCAGAGCTCTCATCTTCATTAGAGCACACAAGCCCCCCAACCACAGCAAGGTGGTGCCTCACTGGGGGGAATGTGATATGTTACATATATGTATTTTTATTCAGCCTTCCTTCCTATGTTATTTATTTGTTTCTGATATTTTTTCTGAAGCTGATCTGGAAATCTAAAATTGTTTTATATCACAGCTTTGACAGTAATTAAAAAGACCTCTCTTTTGGTATATAGCTTCTAGAGAACAATGTGGCATCATAGGTCAAGATTATGTATACGGGCATTTTACATCAAAGCAAGAAGTGAAACTTGCAGATTTAATCAAATGTTTTTATAAGTATCTAAAGATTAACATTAGAAACAATTCTGGGCGCAGCAGTTACCATAGTTCTTTCATGATAGACTTCCTGAAGTTCATATATTTAGTTTTTCAAAAAAAAAACCTTAGTAAAAGGCAATTGGCTTCAGGCTGGTTTATACTTCTCCACATGTATGTCACCATACACATCTGCCATTCAGAGATGGTTGCACTACTGTCCCATTCATCTGGCGAGGAGGCGCTCAAACCACAAAATTGTTTTCCACCTGCCTTCCAGCAGGAATCCACCAATCAGCATGCAGGATGTGTACCTCCTCACAACATGCAGTTGAGATTTGGGAGATGAATGTGTTTGACTACCTGCAACCTTCTGCAACCTTTGTTTTCCCAAAAACCTCTGCACTGTGTAACTATGCATCAACAGAAGTTTGAAGTTGTGGAGAAGCATAAACCAAGCTTTAGGTGGTTGATACTAATTAATATACTTTATGATTATCAGGCCTATGGTACAAGTAGTTTTTATTTTTTTATTTATTTTAGAGCTTGCTATCATTCTGGTCTCAAAAAAATCTTGGATGCAACTTCACAGATTGCAGATATGCAAAATGAATTACTTGTCCTTGGAACTCAAATAGAGTCAAAATCAAAGGTATGTTTAATTCACAAATGATTTCCCCACCCCCTGAAAATATTTAATAGTTTTCAATTGGATCTTAAGTAAGACTTTAGTGTTTCATCTTCTCCCCTCCCACTCTTCCACCGTGAAAGCTTTTAGATTAAGGCTGACTGAAAAGGAAGAGTTTTGGGGGTGAGTCATTTTTATACCTATTGACTGTTATTCTTTTCCTGACATCCCAAGACTGATGATGGTCTTGAGATAAGATCTAATGCTCTCATTACATCAAAAAACTAAGTACAGATACCATGATTTAGAAGCTTCCGTATAACTTATTTCCTGGATGACTGAGAAATACCACAGCATTAATTCACCTTATTCTTTCACATCTGAGAAAATCTGAGTTTTTTCAAAATCGGGAAGGGTTGGGGAGACAGAAACCATTTGTACTATATTCTAAGAATCAGAATATCTATCTTTGCAATTTCACAGTGATTGGATTTTTTTCATACAATTTTGTTTTCTGATTTTGTTTCATAATTAATTGAATCTATGAATATAAACTGAAACAGAGTCTTGTGACAGCAAGTTGGGCAGTAAATAAATTTAATAATAATGATTTAACATAAATTGTACATTAAAGATGAATAAAAATAATCTTTAGGAATAGTTCAAACAAATGGGGGGCAGAAGAATATATAAAGATAAAAATGCGAGGGATGACTTCCAGTGGGAAAAATGATGGTTTAATCATCTCTTAACATCATAGTTTGTCTTGCCTACCTGCACAGCAGAGGAGGGGGTGGTTCCTCCTTACTCTGGATCAAAGGAGAAGACTAGAAATTGATCCACTTGGCCTCCAGAATGTCACTCCTCTCAAGTAAATGACAGAAATGGAGATTTCCTTGATTGACAGGGATTTCAATTCAATTTCACAACTGTGGCATCGCTGAATTTATAGACACAAAAACTGACTTTCCTCATTTCTAAATCATTTTTGGATCTATTAACTTTGCAGCTAAAGATAAAGTTAAAGGTAAAGAGCTGTTTCTTTGGAAACAAACAAGTTCTTACTTCGGTAACTTTATTTCTGAAGTTACATTTAAATTCAATAGTTGGACATTTCTACTGGTTTTTATTTGACTCACAAAAGGGACTAAAACTGAAGAGACTATTTAAAAATATTTAAATAGAATGATGTAATTTTTATTTTTGAAAGGAAAATTAATTTCTTGATGCATTGTGTGGTTACAGCCTGAAGCTTCGGAGTGGGATTGCTTGGGGGAATTTCTGAATTCTATCAGTTCATTGTATTGAAAAGCAAAGAATATCCTTTTCTGAAGCAAAAGCTATTATGTTTTATACCAACAGAGTGTCTATTGATCATGGCTGCACATAAAGGTAGAAGATGAGGCTCCAAAGATGAACTTTTGAAATCAATATTTGATGACTTGGATTAAAAAAAATTACATAATCTCTAGAAAACAAGATTGGACTGGATAAGATTTTGGGGAAATTAAGATTTCAGGGGAAATTAAACAAGTTAGAAAATAAGTCAGAAACCAGGAATTTGAAACTAGAGAAAGGCCTGGGTAATTTGGCTATGTTGGAACTCAGGGAAAAGGAATGCTATTTGAGGTTTAGGGCTATCTGAAAAGCCCTTCTGAAAATATTCAAATATTCTGAAAATATACAAAAAAAGCTTGTTCTTTAATTAGCTGATTTATTACGCTGGGAAGATGAGAGGATGAAGAAGAATTAGAACAGGTGAATCAGATATATTGCTACAATGAGCTAAAAACCAAGAAATGTTTTGTTATATTTCCTGAGGAAAAGAACAAGGGACCAAGTTCTGCAATGTCACTTTGATGCAGAATTGAAGATTGACAGTGTTGATATAATTATCTTGAACAAGATTCCTCTAATTTTGCATAAGAGAAAAGAATTACTTTTTTAAAAGAAACAGACATTTTGCAGAAAAGGATTCCATTTATTGGGATAACTTGAAGAGAGTAATTTTTATTTACCAACAACAAAGATATAGATTGAATACTGTTTAAAAAGTTAAAGATTTTATGGAAAAATATAAAAATGAGCTGGATTAAACTTTTATGAGGATTGCTGATAAAGATTCACAAGGATTACAACAGACAAAAGATACCAACAAAGACAAGTTTAATTTAGAAGCTAAGTTAAGGATTTTGATAAGCTTTTCTCTTTATTATCAATTATAGATTTTTTATACATCATATAAATGGAGTAAATACTCCTTAGGGGAAAAAACTTTTCATTATATGAGAAAATTGAAACAGGATATATTCTGTTTACAAGAAACACATACAGTATAAGGAAAAAAATGTGAAGTATTTGATTTGTAAGATTTTGAGAGAACAATTTATATAAGCAGATTTGACTAATAGAAAAGAATAATGGATCAATTGGAGAGTATGTGAAAGAAAAGTTGAAATTATATTTATAATCTTAAATACAATTTTTATAATATATATTGCTGGTATATGACTCAAGATAAACTGTCAGCAATGTACAAGGAAATTTCAAATATTTATTGGAAATCTGATCCAACTGGAGGTACATTTTTTTCATTTTTGGTGAACATGTAAGAAGGGATCAAGTATATATTCTGATTCAGAAGACTTTAGACGAGAATGTACAATTGAAACCATAGATTTTTCTTTTGGGTTTAATGATGACAAATGGAAACATCTTATGAAATGTTATGTGGGGGAAACCATGTGTGAAAAGGGGATCAGTCTTGAGTCTAATCAAGCAAAGGAGGACTATTAGATATATCCCAAGGTCAGGAGCTTTGACACTCAGAAGGAGAAATTCTTGTAAGCACACAGAGCCATTAAAACAGTAAATTAGAATTACTTTCATTTGTCTCATTTCTTTTCATCCCAACACTTTGTTTTTATACATAACAGCAACAAGACTTTTATATGCACAAAGGTGGAAGGACTTACTAATATCTAAAATAGAGATTAGAATAGAATGGATGGTGAATAAATTTCCTGTCAGAAACTAAAAGAAATAAAATGAAACTCAGAGTCACCTTATTTGGGGAGATGGCGGTATATAAATTTAATAATAAATGTTGATTTTGGGATTCAATGATTACGATTATATGAGATTATAGAAATAATGTAGACAATTCTTAACCTTATAATAAGAGTTTCATTTTTAAAAAAAATCATATTTGTACTAAAGAAAATCGGAAGTCATTCTTTTTCTATTTTTCTTTTGGTTTTCTTTTCACACCCCTATCTTATCTCTTTCTTGATCTTTTTCTTTATGAAATCTTTTTTTCTTATCTGTTTATCTTTTAATCTTGTGATTTTGAAAATCAATAAATTTATAAAAAACAAATTAAAATGAAGAAAGTAAAATCAAGAATAGTCCAAATGTTTAAAATAAGATATCTACAAGAGAAATCCAATTGGCTTCTGTATAAAGCAGTACAGTAAACCCTCAGTTTACAAACTTAATCTGTTTGTAAACCAAGTTGTTCATAGATCAAAACTGTTTTTCCCTTAGGAAACAATGTAAAATAGATGAATCTGTTTCAGACCCCCAAAAAACTGTCTATGTAAAGTTCTATAAGTATATTCCTATTACTAAAATAATACTAAAACAAAGTTAAACATTTTAAAGGGCAAAAAAATGAATAAAAATGCAACTAAATAAACTGAAAGAACTGAAAATTTAACTGTTATGTACAGAGCTTTGGGGGGCAATAGACTGGGTGGAGGAGAGGAGGAATGGAGGGATGCTAGTGTTTGGAAGGTGAGTCATTTTCTATAAGAACCTCCTTTGATAGCCTCTTTCTGTTTCAGTATACAGATGACTTTGTCATCCCATAATCTGAGGCCAGATTAGACACACAAATACCTCCATCATGTTTTGCAAAAATTTTCTTTTTAAGCTCTACAGTGATTCACTGTTTCCCTTTCCTTTTCGGTGTATTGCTACTCTCAGTAACTTTCTTGGGGCTCATGGTGGCTAAATCAAACAAAAAGAAATACCAGCAAAAGGAGAAGCTTACTCACTGCTCACTGCTCCCTATATAAGTGCTCATTGCCGGCACTCTGGCAGTTCGATCCTCAGCTCCGCATGACAGGGTGAGCTCCCGTCACTCACATTCAGCTCCTGTTTACCCAGCAGTTCAAAAGCATATGAAAATCCAAGTAGATTAATGGGTACCTCCTTCGGAGGGAAAATGCTGGCCCGCAAAACAACAGAGCAGCGAGTCAGTGCGAAACTCACCTGTCCTGGGGCGCAGAACAAGACTCTCAGAGGATGCCCCAGATATGAACATTGCCAGCCAGCCAAGGGGGGTGGGGTAAATAAAAAGAAAGGTATAATCTCTAATCTATGTAATCCGCCAAGAGTCTCCGGAAATTGGCAGCATAGAAATGTGATTAATAAATAAATAAATTTGTGGGTGTCACATGGCATATGATGTTGTGTTTGTAAGCTGGGTAAATATTTGTAAGCTGGGACAAATTTTGCTGGACAAAAATGTTTTAACCCAAATAGTCTGTAAGTAGAAGCGTTTGTAAACTGAGGATTTACTCTATTTAAAGTCATGCAATGAAAAGACTAAATATTCCTTAGAATAGGAGCTCCCTTTTGTGAGGGAGTTCCTATTCTAAGAAATAATAAGTTCAGAAAGTTAGATCCTGCAAAGCACATACTAATCCACATACTGTACAACTAAAAAATGTAATTACATTTAAAAATTAATACGTTATCTGAATAAATTTGTGATACAGTAAAATAACCTCAAATGAAACATGTAAAATAATTCTCTGCTCAATCACCTCCAAGTTAGGTATAATCAGATATCTGTATAATTATTGAAGTAAAGAAAAGGAAATTATTACAACTACAATTTTAGTCCTATCTCTTTTTAACAGTATCAGTTTCTCATTTGGGTTTCCTACATGAATGCAAGCTAAAAATATATAGTTGCCACTTCAACTATCTTTTGACTTTTATAGTAGATTTAAACAGTAAAAAAGATAAAGTAACAAGTACAGTAAAAAAGATATTGTCTAGCAACTGGTATTAAGAAGCATACTACTCTTGATACTACCACTGATAGCCATCATGACCATTGTCACTGAGGTTATATCTTCCATAAATTTGTCCAACCCCTTTAGAGTTACCCAGTTCACTTGTCATTATTGTGATTTATGGCAGTGAATTTCACCAGTTATCTATGTTGATTGTAGATTCTCAGTCATTCAGGTAGAATTATCTGATGGTTGAGTCATTGCAACTGGACTGCTTTTTGTTGGTTAGAGACATTTCACTGCTTATCCAAGCAGCTTCTTCAGAATGAGAAAAAAGTTGGTTAGGAAACCCCATATATGTTTCATTCCATAATCTTCTTTGGGATGTAAATGTTTGACTCCTAAATCCTTTACTGATCCCCAAATGATTTGTTAATGTGGCCTCCCTGGTGAACTTGTGAAGTGGTCTTAATCTTCCTGGGGACTAATGCAGAGAACATGAAAAATAGGGGATAAGTTGTGTCTATTGAGAGAGGGATTTTCTATTTTGGCATAAATAGATTCCATCAGTCCTCTCTGAAACCACTTATCCTCTCTGTCCAAAATGTGAACATTATTGTCCTCAAATGAGCTCTGAGCATTCCTCACTGCATTGGATGGCATATACTACATTGCTTTTTATATTTTAGTGTTGGATCTTTAAGGTGGACAGGCCTGTCTCAGACAGACATCCCAAAGACTATCTACCTATTCACATCTCCTATTGTCCATCTAATGAGCCTAATCAGATTAAGTGAGAAATAAGCCACCCTGGAAGACATATATGGGGTCTCCTAACCAACTTTTTCTCAGACTGAAGAAGCTGCTTGGATAAGCAGCAAAATATTTCTAAGCAACAAGAAAAGAAGTCCAGTTGCTATGACTCAACCTCCAAACAGTTCTATCTGGATGACTGAGAATCTTCATTGACATACAACTGGGATGACCTTCTCATTTTGGATGATCCTCCTGGGAATATATTCTCATGGCATACGCCTCTTACAACGGTCTTTACTTATCCCTCCCAGGAACAGCTCCTTGCCAGCCATGATGTGGCAGCACAGCAGTTGGGATGCGCACACACACAAATGCAAATCAAAGTATCTTTGCCCCAACTTAGACAGGACTACAGTTTTAGACAGTGTCCACAGGCTTTTCCTGAACCCTCATAACTTGGGAGTTGAAGCAAATTTTTATTTATTCTATTTTTCAATTTTGAGGTAAATTATTTAATGCTGTTCTTTCATGTTCCTTTCTACAATTCTTGGTAATTTTCTACTGAATTTTTTTTATCTATGTGGGTAGAATATAAACTCAATCTACAAATCTAAAGCAATTTAAGTATTATGGTCTGTCACCAGTCAAAATAATTTCATCTGTTTTTTTGAAGGTTTAGAGAGCTTTTTCCTGTCAAAGGAATATATGAAAATGCATTTCTTAAAAATATAAATATTGAATATGTTGCTTTAAAAAAATACAGATTTTTTGTAATTTTCAAAATCCTTCATGTAAAAATTTATGCAATTTGAACTAAAGGTAATGTTTGAAAGCAAGTATTGTTCAGTTGCTCGGTCGTGTCTGACTCTTTGTGATCCCATGGACCACAGCACACCAGGCCTCCCTGTCCTCCACTGTCTTCTGGAACTCACTCAAACCCACACCCACTGTGCCAATGATGCTATCTGACCATCTCATTCTCTGCTGTCCCCTTCTCCTTTTGCATTCAAACTTTCCCAGAATCACAATATTTTTCCAATGAGTCATCTATTTGCATTAGGTGGCCAAAGTATTTGTATTTCAGCTTCAGTATGTGTCCTTCCAATGAGCAGTCAGGGTTGATTTCCTGTAGGATTAACTGGTTTGATCTCCTTGCAGTCCAAGGGACTCTTAAAAGAGTTTTCTCCAGTATCACAATTTGAAGGCATCAGTTCTTCAGTGCTCAGCCTTCCTTGTGGTCAAATTTCACAACCATACATTACTTACTGGGAAAACCATAGTATATGCACCCCTATAACTGCCAATCTCCCTTTTGCAATCTATGATCTCCTGACCATGAATAAATCAAGTTTATATTTGTTTTTTGTGTGTGCAATAACTCCAATCCCTTCCACTCTGATTATGTTGTTGCATCTCTCATGATCGAACAGCCCTTGGAATTGAACATCAAAAGAAAAAGTCCTGGCTAAAATAAAATACCTTTATATAACTGTAACAGAAAAGAGATTTATTTAGGGAAATACAGTACAATGTAGAGATAGGCATGCAGTGGTTAAGGCAGCAGGCTAGAAACCAGGAGGTGGTGAGCTCTAGTCCTGCCTTAGGCATGAAAGCTGGCTGGGTGTCTTTGGGCCAGCTCCTCTTCCTCAGCCCAACTCACCTCACAGACTTATTGTTATGGGGGAGAAGAGGAGGAGGAGGGAGTATTAGGTATGTTCACTGCCTTCAGTTACTGATAACGTAATAAAAATCTAATAAGATTTAGTCTAGCACTAGTGAGCCACATCCAACTAAGAGGAGAATCAAAGATCATGAGCTCATTCTCTCTCTCTCTCTCTCTGTGTATGTGTCTCTATGAGTGACCTCAGACAAGCAATTTAGGAGACAAAAAACAGGCAAAGTGAAAGATTAAGAGAGGACACAGAAGAAATCCTTAAATGTCTCTCTTTTGCCCCCTTGGGCTCTGTGGGTTGTGAGGTGATGAAAAGTCAGTATCATGGGATTCACACTTCCAACATATTAAAGGTTGGTTGGTTTGTTTTGCTCCACTTCTATATAATTTATCTCCTGTGCAGGGAAGAAAATATGTGAAAAATCAAAGTTATCACATGGTTTAATCCCCTGCAAGTCAAGCCTTCCCATCCCAAGCCAACTGTATTTTGGCAGAGGAAGCTGAGACAACAGTTGATCACAACTGTCAGATTTCCTTTTAGTAAAAATATACCATCGATCCCTATCTGCAATACTATTTCTATCAATATCTGTATAACACTATGTCAATCGGTGTGATGGTTGATCTGGCCTCACAACACTTTAGCACGAATCTCTAAAGTCCCATGCAAGAGATAGATTTATAGTTTTGACGAAGAGAGAGAATGTTGAAAGAAAGAATATAACCACGTAGTGAGTAAAGACACTGCCAGAGATATGCAAGCTCTGTTCCTAAATCAACAAGAGATAAAACATGTTTTAAGACCAGAATGTCCAGATAAGGTGTGGAAGTATCTTAGACAAATATCTCCCTAATTCACTGAAGTACAAGAAGGAGGAGATACAAAGCCATCACACTTGCAAGATTGTTTTAAATTATAGCCAAACTCAATTAAAGTAGTTTTAGCCTTCCCATGGAATTGATTTCTTGGGCTGGCATACCTAGAGGGATTGACAAATCAATACAAGTAGTCCTTGACATACAACCATAATGGAGCCTGCCCATTACGATCGTATGTTGTGATGGTTGTAAAATGGGTTGGTCACGGGACTGAAACAATTTAACAACATTTTTGCAATGTTAAGTGAATGCCATGGTTGTTAAATGAGCCAACAGTTCACTGTGAGTGCAGTTTTGCTGAATTCTGGAAATAAGTGTTGACTTTCAGCAAAATTGTAAAACATAGTTACCTGACTGTGGCATGCTGCAAAAAGCCATAAATGCAGCTGTGTTGTCGAGTGCCCAAAGTTGGTCAGAACTTCAAATCTGGGTTGTAAGTTCTCTTTTTCAGATCAGTCATAGCTTTGAATGGTCGCTAAGTGATCGGTCATAAGTCAAGGACTACCTGTACCGTCTTGCATGCAACGTCTGTTGTTGTTTAAATACAGAATGAAACCTGGCAGCCATGCCACAGAATCCTAATTCTTCTATTCAGTTCTTCTACTCTTCTATTCAACTCATTTTAATAAATGAAGCCATCTCATACTAATTGATATTAATGAATTCTCGTGATCTATCCAGCGAAGGGCAATAAAAATCCTGCAAGTATGCTGAATGGACTCATCATTTTTGACATCTCTCTCTTCAGAGGCAGTCGGATGGAAACTTGCCCTGCGTTGCTTTAAGCATTATTAGGTCAAATTTAATTTTCCACTCCACTTGCTGAGGAAGACTCTCTCTCCTACATTTGTGACAGAAGTCTCTTCCATTTTAAAATTCAGATGGTCAGGAAACAAGGACACCGTACTGCTTTATATTTGTTACGTTCACTCTTTCATCCCCAAGGATTTTCTTTCAAAAAATCCTTTATATTATTCAGAGTGTACAAAGGAGAAAGGACAGCTTTTGTCCCTTTTTGTCAATACATTTCGCTTCCACCTAGCTTAAGGCATAAAATCTGAGCTATATTGGGAACGCTGCAGCCCACAGTTGCTTTACGTGCAACCGACAAGCGAGATGGCTATCTCACAACCTTTCTATTCTTTGCCTCAGTGCTGACCAGTGCTGACCTCCTTTGCCTATCAAGAGCACGCAGCCTTTGGTTCCCACAAGGTCAGTGACAGATTTCTGTCTGATCTATTGCTGTTGGTGCTAACATGAGCAGGCTGAAGCAGATATCAGTAGAAGGGAATATTTGTAGCTCAGGGTTGAACTGTGAGCTCCTCTCTGAGCTTGGTTGTTTTCTTGCAGACGTTGCATTACCCAGCTAGGTAACATCATTAGTGCAGATATCTCAGGAACAAGACTTTAGCCAGACTGGAGATGGTACTGTGTATGGAACCCTATTCTATGCACTATCCCCACATCACTAAAAACCAAGCAGATTTCCTTTCTTCTTTTTCTCTTCTTCATTTCTCAGCCTCATTTGGATGGATCAAATTGCTAGTATGTTTTAACCCAAATCAGAATCAAAGGAAATACTTTCAACCTTACTGCACATATTTTGAGAAACGCTTCAATTATGCTCTCTTCAATTATGCTCTCTCTCATTTCATTAGTTCTGTGTCCCCATGATTTTCGAGGGTTATTTAAAAAAATAAAAGTGACACCCTCCTCTTCACAAAGAACCAGCAGACCGAGAAGAAAAACAGGAGTCATCTACAAAATACAGTGTAAGGACTGTAAAAGCCACTATGAAGGACAGATAGGCAGAAGAGTAGCAGAGCGTATCAAGGAATATCAACTAGCAGTCAGAAGACACGATGAAATTTCCTTAATCTCACAACACATAGAGAGACTCTATGTGTTTCAGTCATATTGGGAAATTGTAGGCATCCTCGGCCAAGCCAGATCCAAAAATACTAGAGAATTCTTGAAAGCTTAGCATTCAGAAAATTCACTCATCAATAGACATTTAGAAATGAACCATATTCACACACCATTCAAAGGAGACAAAAAAAGAAACTAAATAGGAAACAAACAAACAAACAAAAAACCTCAGAATGCATCCCGTCCACCATCCAGATAAGCAGGATTAACACCAGACAAACATTCAAGCAGAAAGAAGTATCCTATCAAGGAACTACCAAGGCGAAAACCACACCCGCACCAATACTGGCAGAGCATACACATTTTCAGAAAAATCTTGTTTGAAGCTCAACTGAAAAAAAGCAAAAGTATGAAATCTACAAGTTTGACAGTAATCAACTAATTGTAAGATTTTTTCTCTCTGCAGCTCGAAGTTTAGGAAACAGGCAAGAATGCATTAACGAAAAAAGGAAGTGATTTCAGCCAGGTTGATATTTCTCCTGTTTTTTTAAGGATCGGGCAGGGATCTTTTATTTCCTTTACAAAACCTTCCTTGGAAAGGTTCCCTCCAGTTTGTTACAGCTTCAACATGCTTCTGGCAGTGACAAATTCTGGCGACCATTTCATATACCGACATCATTCCACAGACACATTTCCCAAACTCTAGTTGTAGCAGCCAAAGCCACACAATGGATGGGGATCTAGAAAGTCTACATTAAGCTAAATCTAGACCTACTCTTGGTGAGTGCGCAGTTACCTAGCAGTTAAGAGTGGTAGCCTGAGTTCGAGACCCAGGTGCCGTGCAACAGGGTGAGCTCCTGTTACTCGCCTCAGCTCCTGCCAACCTAGCAGTTCGAAAGCATGAAAAAAATGCAAGTAGAGAAATAGGTGCCACCTAAACTGGTGGGAAAGTAACAGCGCACTGTGCGCCTCGCATATGGTCATGCCAGCCACATGATCATGGAAGCGTCTTCGGACAACACTGATTCTTCTGCTCTGAATCAGAGATGAACCCCACTCCCTAGAGCCGGACATGACTGAAAGGGGAAACCTTTCCCTTTTTTAGATCTACCCTCAGCCCCAGAGACAGTAACTTAAGTAACTTAAATAACAGGAACATGCAGCTTAACATTTATTTGCATGCTTTTTCGCTCTCCTTCACAAAAATAACATCTGCTGCAGTCGATGTTCTCTTCTAAAAGTCTGGAAGTAAATAAAGAAAATAAAAGACCTCTTGCTATAATCCTGATGTGATTTTGCCAGCCTTTCCAAGCTTGACAACAAAAGCATATATATTATTCATGATGTTCCTTGATTGAAAATAAAAATGCTTCCATTATTTGAAAACGACTTTTTGAGGCCTCCCCTACTTCCAAGTCATAGATTTAGAGAGGTGAAGAGAAACGTACATGGGTTGTGTTAATGCCAGAAAACCAGAAACTATGTCACTCCCATAAAAGAGTTCAGTAAAAGCCATTTAGCCACCCACAACTGGAATGGACAAAATCCAGAGAAAAAAGGATCACAGTGGCTACGAAATGTTGTACAGGTAGTCCTCAAACTACAATCTCATTTGGGACCAGA
>JANHZU010007276.1:0-20982 GCA_032468055.1 Acrochordus granulatus
TCCGGGAGGCAGTGCAAGACAGGGGGGCCTGGCGTAATGTAGTCCATGGGGTCGCGAAGAGTCGGACATGACTGCGCGACTGAACAACAACAACAACAAGGGGGCTGAATGAAGTTATTAAAATGTAGCCAGCTCAAACCTTTCATCTACATTATGAGTCCAATATATAATGTGAAATCCAAGAAGATTAAAAATATCAGACACCCACCATTTCAACAAAATATTTTTTTGCATTTTAGTGCCTCTGCCTTGCTGTACAAACATGGTGTTGTCCAAATATATGTAATCATTCTGGGAGCTGGCAGTAGAGAGAAAATTGTTCTGTAAAATGGGCAACCTCCTTTAATCTGTAGGAGGTGATACAGGTTTATTTTATTGGTTGATTAAATGTTTCTGCCACCTCTTTCACAGATAAGGTGACCCTGGATTACTTACAGATAGTAAGAAGATAAATATAGAAACAATTAAAAATTTTAAACACTATATTAAAAACTAGAACCAAGGAGACAGCATGGGGATGAGATCGTCTTACCCATCACCTACCTCCCGCAGGGGTGCCCCCTTATAGAATAATAAGTTCTATAAAAAAAGCATGGATATATACAGTATTTCCAACCCCAGAATAAGGAAGAGATTTATTGACAGAATGTATTTGCACTGCAATAGAGAAGAAAATGCTATATTAATAGAATACTCAACAATCAAAGGTACCTATCCACAAACTATGAACTCTGAAGTTATTTTCCAAAAGCACCTTGTAAATCTTATAAGTACCTAGCATTCCTTTGGAGAAGTGCATAGATTGGAAAATATCCTGAATGAAAACAGTTTTAAAATCAGTGTTTCACATGACTAATTATATGGAAAAGTAATTTGAGAATGCCACTAGGTGGTGCAGTTAGCACATATGAACAAAGGCATGTTTTCTTACTCTCTTGGACCAGTTAATCTGTGATAGTCAGTACCCTTTTTTTTCTAATTGGTTTACCAGCATCAGTTATATTACAATTTGTAACTAACCCAGATCATAGTTTACATTTTCCACCAGAGTCTCTTAGTTTTGTTTGTACTTTCATAAATGAAAACTACGTATAACACGTAGTTGGTGTTATACGTAGTGGTGGTGGTGACTAAATATTGGGTGGTGACTAAATATTAATAAAACACATAATTTGTGTTATTTTTACAACCATTTGAAATGCCTCATAGAAAAATAAGGTAAAATATTTCAGTCCTGAAATTTGAAAAGAAAATTAAGGAGCTTTGAATATTTGGTCAAGGTATACTACGATGGAATGATATAATGCCTTTATATCTGCTAAATCGTAACTTGCTCATCTATATTCACTGGATATTGAACATTCATTAAATAAAACAACGGGAAAACCTTGACTTCTAGACTGAAACAACAGTAGCAATCTGATGTTTCTACCGTTCAGGATTAATTATTGTGATTCAACAAATCACTTTAAAGTTTTTATACTTAGCTTTGAATTGGATCCTACATTGGATTCTAATGAACAGATCAAAGATTTTTTTTCAAAAGATCAGATTGCTGATTTAGTTGCCCCATTATAATTAAAAACAACAATAGGAACTATTAAATGCATGAAACAGGGAAGGCTCTTGATCCAGGGAGAATGACATAAAACATATGGAATTTTTTGCTCCTGTATTTTGGGGAGTATAAAATACAGCTTTTGAAACTGAGTTTTCCTCTGTCCTTTTATGAGGTGTGTGTGTATATGTCTATGTACACGTGCTCATATATGTAATATTGAAGCCAGGTAAAGATTTGGCAGAGTATGCAAGGTAACACTAGTTTCTTTGCTAAATGTAAAGCCTAAAATTTTGAAAGAAAATCTGCCATGGAGATTATAAACTATATTACCGTTGAACATCCTGTGCAGTTTGGATTTATAATGCCAATCTTCAGATACTATTAGATTGCTTGTTGATATTTTAGAGTCAGAGAAACTTGAATTAGAAACAGTGGCATGCTTCACAGAATTTGGGGAAAGCCTTTAACATGGCAGAGTTTAAACTTTTGGAATCTGTTCTGATAAACTTATTTTCCATTTTTGTTAGCTGGAATCGAAATGTGGTATGTTTATTTTACTTCTCAGTCTTACATGCAATTTCAGTCGTGAAATCAACTCTATGCAGAGTACGCTCCTATGTGATAACTATAGGTAGTCCTTGACTTACGAGGGCAACTGGTACTAGAATTTCTGTTGCTAAGTAACTAAGTAAAGTGCAAATGCATCACTTAATGATGGCAATCCCCGCTGTCCCGCTAGCTGTTGTTAATGGAGTCCCATGGTTGTTCAGCAAGGTGACTTTCTGCCAGCTTTCCACAAGTAACATCAGTGGGGAAAGTAACAGGAAGTTGCAAGTCTCAGGTTGGCAAGCAAGTACGTGCTGCTGCCAAGTAGCAAGGGGAGCAAGGAGGATGTGGAGAAAGCATGGTGATGATCAGGGAGGAATAAGGGAGCTTGCGAGAGTTATGGTATGGGTTGGGAGGGTGCACATAGGTCAGGGAAGATGTTGGGTGTGCACTAGAGGCACAGGTCAGGGAGAAGTGCAGCATGGGTCTGTGAGGGTGTGAAGGAGTACACAAGAGTCACAGTTTAGGGGGGTGCAAGTCAAGGAGGATGTGCAAGAGGTGCATGTTGGGAAGGGTGCACAAGCACTGGTTGGGATGTGTGGGGGCGGTTCACAAATGACTAGCACCGGTGCAAAGGGCTGGGGAAGGGTACACAAGTGTGGGGAATTTATCCCAGCAACTTACAACCTTCCCTGCTGGCTTCCCACTGATTTTCTTCTTGCAAATGTTGATTGTGGGGTACTGAAATTGGTTGTAAATGTAAATTGGTTGCCAAGTATCCAGATCACGATCATATGACCGTGGGGATGCTAGGACAGCTGGAACTCCAAGGATTGGTCATAACCATAATTCTTTCAGCATCATTATAACTTGGGTCACTGAAGGAATTGGATAGGTGGAGAATGACCTGTGTTGAAAAATCATATTTTATTTTATTTATATCCTTTATTTTTATAAACAACTCAAGGCAACAAACATATCTAATATCCTTCCTCCTCCAATTTTCCCCACAACAACTGTGTGAGGTGGGTTGGGCTGAGAGAGAGTGACTGGCGAAAGTCATCCAGCTGGTTTTCGTAGCTAAGGTGGAACTAAAAGATAAAGGTTTCCCTTGCCAGTTGTGTCCAACTCCGGGGGCAGTGCTCATCTCCAATTCACACCCGAGGGAGCCAGCATTGTCCGAAGATGCTTCCGTGGTCATGTGGCCAGGATGACTATATTACCTTTCCCACCAGATTAGGCAGTACTTATTTATCTATTTTCATTTTTACCTGCTTTCAAACTGCTAGGTTGGCAAGAGCTGGGGCAGTTGACGGGAGCTCACCCCGTTACATGGAGGCACTTTGGTCTTGAACTGCCGAGCTGCCGACCTTCCAGCTGACAACCCAGTGTCTTAACTGCTTGGCCATCGGGCTCCTTAAGGTGGGACTAGAACTATGCTTCGTTGGTTTCTAGCGTGGTGCTTTAACCACTAATTAATCATATACCCCTAAGAATAAACAAACATCCTGCCAAAGAAAACTCATGCAAATAATTAGCCACTAATATAGGGGGAACCTAATTCTTTGTCCCTACCCAAAAACTCTCTGAAAAATAGTCCTCCGTTCCAAACCTTTTGGGATGGGCTGAACGCATGGATGAGAGTAAGCAATTGCAGACAAAAGGCCGCCAGGTTAATTGTTGACAGCAGGAAGGGGCTAATAAACTTTTGAGTCCAGCTTTTTGGAGGGTCATACAAAAGATAAATAATTACGTAATGTGTGCTTTTGCACATCAGTATTTTAGCATATTTTGGCTTGTACCAGACTCTAGATCCCTATGTTGTAATAGAGACTTCATATGTTAATTCCTTTTAGATATATTAACAAGTCTTTCAGAGTAGGTGACCATAATAAATTTTAATAATGATGGCAATAAAAATAAAATTTACTGGAAATAGTTTTATGGCATAGACAGGCCCCTAAATTTTCTCAGTCTAAATGGCAATTGCGTATGAGGGAGGGGGCTTAATTATTCATCTTTTAATCAATTCTTCAAACCTTTGATATATTGCATGAAGAATTGGACTGAATGAAACTGTATATTCATTTAAAATATCTTTTGATTCTCAGGACCTGATATTTTAGCAGATTCAGTAATTACTAAGTTACTTGCTGTGTTGCAAGTGGTCTCCTGGGGTAGGGCCAAAATTGGAAGATGATAGATGGACTGTCATCCTCTTTGAACATGCATGAAACATTCACCTACGTAGTACTGACCAATTTTTGATCATCTTTTTCTTTTCTCCACCATTTCTGCTGTTATTATTAGTTCTTTCATTTCAGCTTCTTTTTTTATTGTTGTCCATCTCTTTTAGCAAGTTGCGTTCATATGTATTTTAGTTTATGTATATCCAACCTTTATTATTGTTACTAATATATATCAGTAGAATCCTTTTTAATATTTTATGTCACATCACATTTTGGATTGCGGGGTTAGGAGGAGGGAATACTTCCTAACCATGAATTTTAAACCTTGCATACCCAGACTTAACAAAAGTGTTAGTAATACACGAGCATAAAATACACTAAGCTATGATTTGTTTTAATCAGAGTTTGTCCAACAAGGGATTGTGGCTTGTTTCTATAATGTAAATTCTAGCTTGTAAACTAGAATGGCTATGTTCAGGCATTGCATCAACTTAAAATATTCGTATTACATTTGTATTCCACCTTTCTACTTACATAAGCACTCATGATTTAGTGCAGTGTCTGAACTCAGAATCTTAGTTTTTCTTAGATCGTTCATAATATTTTGGAGAAGAAATACCTACACAATTCTCACTGTCTGAATTCACACAAAGCAAATCAAAAACTGAATCAGCTCCACTTACTTCAACATACTAGTTAATACTGGTTAATTTTAAATTAGGGCAGGGAGACGTAGTCTGTAACAATTAAAAAATCAGTCTATGTTGTGAAATAGAAAATGAATTAATTTAGTAACAAAGTTAAATTATTATGTAAATCAGATATATTGTAGGAAATCCCAGAGAACAGGGAAACAAGGAAAAGGTGGCCAGATTATTTCCAATTAGATGCAGTTTGTTAAAATGGCATTATCTTCATTATCTTCTACAGTTTTGATCAGCAATAACTATAAAGCAGTGAACGCCAAGCATACAATGTGCAACTTTGTATTTTTACAAAATATACATATCTGAATTTCACTTCCAAAAGCACACATTAGAAAATGGAGCATTTTCAAGCAGCCTGTTTATAATAGCTGTTTTGTTGTTGTTCAGTCGCGCAGTCATGTCCGACTCTTTGTAATCCCATGGAGTCACTTACGCCAGGCCCCCCTGTCTCGCACTGCCTCCCGGAGTCTTCCCAAGCTCACACCCATCACGCTGACTATGCTGTCTCTCCATCTCAGCCTCTGCCGTCCCCTCCTCCTCTTCCCTTCAATCCTTAGATACATTTATATCTGTACAATGCTTTTCCTTTTTATGAACTCTTTTCAAGTTGGACTCTTCTGGTGATATAGTTTGCATGGATTCTGACAAACATATTCCACCAGTGTGGAATATAAATTTCTTTTTCCTCTATTCTGTGGAACAATCAGTACTCCCTTTAATTTGTGATCATTTTGTTCAATAAAAGTGGTTATTATGAGTAATATTTGCTGAAATTGCATGGATTATGCACCAACTTCTGGATGATGATGCATTAATTGAATTTTTGAATTTTTCTCTGTTCTGGATATACCCACACTCCCTCATAAAGATGAAATCCATTTTTTATTTCTGTCAGATAAAGTATAATCGAATGACAATGGAATCGAAAAAAAATCATCCCTGCCTGACTAGTAATTTAAAATGGGTGACACTGAATTATTAGAAATATGAACACAACACAACCACACAAAAAAATGACGTATCAGGGCTGTTTTGATGCTGAAATTTTATTTTTATTTGAAACGTTAAGAGCATAATAGTTCATTAACACTATTATTGCAATTCTATTTTTGGAAATACATATTTAGAAGAGTGTAAGAAACTTATTTTAAATTATACTGAAAGTATAAGACAGATTACCAACCTTAGTCATGCCCATGCCTCATGCAACAATCCTTAATAACAGTAAAGTGATGTATAGACAGTCATTTACACTATCTATCTAAACATTTACATTTAGTAACAGTTGGAAGTTATGACAGCACTGAGAAAAAGTGACTTATGACTTGTACTTACAACCATCGTCACAAGATTACGATTTGGGTATTTGGCAACCAGCATGTACTTACAACAATAAGTAGAAAGTTAAGTGATCTCCATTTGCAAGCTGCCCAGCTGGCTTCCAACAAGCAAAGTCAATGGGGGAAGTGGATTCATTTAATGACCATGGTGATTTGCTTAGCAGCCATGATGATTTGCTTGGTGGCAAAAAAAGAGTTTCAAATTAGATGTAGTCATGTGATGACTTACTTCATGATCACATTGCTTAGTCCCAGGATAGAGAAAACCACAACAGCAGTTCTGGTTCCAATTGAGGTCATAAGCCCCAATTGTGGTTATAATAAGTTGTGGCACATTTTGGCCAGTATGTTATAAGCCCATTTGTACCCCAACTTCATATTCTTGTTCTATGAAAGCTATGCAATCTCTAGAATTCACTTGCAAGTTAACATACTATGTAGCCTGTATCTCACCAAACTAATAGTTATATACAACATATTAACACAGACTCAATACACAAATAAATGTATGAATGTGTGAAAGAAAATTCACTCTACATTCACTGATTAAAGAAGGCATATCATAAACTTAATAGATTTGAATTAATAGAGAGTTTTGTAGAAACATGGGTTGCTGAATGCTATTCTGGTATAGTTTAGTGTGTACCTAGTTTACAGTGAGGTACTTCAGCGTTAACTAGAAAAGACAGGGCCAACACTTGTCTGTTAAATGAACACAAAAAAAATTGAATATTATGGAAATATATTGATGTAGTTTGTTCATGTAAAGAAAATGAAGACTGAATTGCCAAACAAATATATGAAGAAGGAGTGAATAAGTCAAGAAAAAGTGAATGAGTCTTGGATGGATGGAGTTGATGAGTTATCAGAAAGAGACATGAGAAGTTTAAAGAAGATAGTGTTCCAGTCAGTGTATGGTTGTGGTGGAAACCAAAAAGTAGAAAGATCTGGATGCATTGCAGGAAGAAGTCCTGTCTGTCTATCTTAATAAAACAAATGGTAACAACTTTTTCAACACATTTTATTCAGAAACATAAGCTTGATCCAATGCATAGAATGGCTAGATTGATGTAGGATTTAAATTGGGATGGTGTTGATGTAAACTCTGTTTCTCTTTTTTCTTTCTCCATGTCTTTAACTTCTTTGATTAACTACATCTTATTCCTTTTCAGTGTATTTCATAATGTTGTTTACTCAAAAAATTATTTTCAACATGATGGTCTCTACGTAGATATGTATTTTAAATAATTACTTAATGATAGAAGACTCTTCTAAGTTGATTATTTGATTATGTACATTGTGCTAGAATCTGAACTTCATTATATTAAAATTTAATAAAAAAATAATAGTCACACTGATTGACAGTAAAACCAATGAACTGTATCTATTGCAAGCTTGAACATAATGAAAAGAAAATATTGATGTTCACATGAATCAAAGCATTTTATTATTTTTTTTACAATATTTTAGGAACAGCTTTTGGAGAGGGGTGTTCGGGCCTTGGTATGAATTGATAAAAAATAGATTACCTCTATTAATAAAAATGGACATTCTTTCTGCTAGTACAGTATAAACAATTGTTGGGTTCGCTTTATTAGTCAATTATACTATGCCAGCAGATCTCATATTTTTGATTACATATGAAATGGCAATTCACATCAAATCTCTTAGTCTGACCAGAGATTAACAGCTGGAATAGACATCTTCCTCTAAAATAAGAACTATATAGTGACATTGTAGTTTTGAACAACAATGCATATTCCAGAAGTGCACAGTCACATTAAATAAGGCTGTCAAAGACTTTCCATGTTTCAGAAAAATTAAAAAGGACTTCATGATGATTTATCCATCTTGTTTGCAAACACATCTGTCAGAATGGCAGGATATTGTAATTTATAGGCACTTTAAATGAGAACTTGTCAAGAGCTTTTCAGATGATTAGCCTATTAATTTCTTCAGCCATTGCTGTCATTTCAGCTTTAGGGACAACCTTTTTTGACCCAGTAAGTAAGAATTATTTTTCAATGTATGTCTCAAGAATAATCACGTTCTTCCATAGCATTATTTACCACGTTTTCAGATTTTGGCTGCTTTTAGAAAATGCAGTGAAGACAAGCATGTGCATCTATAACCCAGATATTACCCACCACTGAATAAAATATTAACCATTTAATTTTTGTCCGTTTGAGCAAAGTGCCCCTCAGCCCACAGTTGTTGTCACCCAAGTTCCTTGGTATGTTCAGAAGATCTATAATATGAGGCCAGAAGGATTTCATCCCATGTGAGGGTCTGGTACTTTACTGTGGAAGTGCTGTCCTTGAATTCAGAATGAGTTAGATGCAATGCTTTATTACAAGAGTGTAAGACTAAAGCTGACAGGTACCTGGGTGCTAATAGATCTCAGTTGAGTTTAATAGAAGTGCCCTCATTTGTATCACATCATTTGTAAGCATACATAGACAGAGCCACCACAGCAAAATGTAGAAAGCATGTACCGCACAAGGGAGGAGACATGCCAATTAGAAGTTTAAAATAGGAGAGAGAAGGAGATAGAGTATCAACAACAAGGCTTGCTGACTTCACTCATATGTACACAGCTCTGAGACTGGTGATAAAACCTGTACCCGCAACACAGCAGGCCCTCACAAAATTTCTGTTATGTAATTATATGTAATAATTAAAAATATATTTGGGGGAGTGCCACATGGAATTCTGCACTAGGCCATCTTATAATCCAGCAGTAGTCCTGCATAGGAACAAGGATTAAAATTAAGGATTCAGTTCTGGATTTAAATGTTAATGTTCTTTAGTCAACACAATTTATTTGTGGCACTTCAGAAGTAGTATTGTTTTTGGATGTTTCTGAAGATGCATTTTCAGGGATTCTAGGCTAATGTTATATGGATACGTGTAGTTCCTGATACAGAAGAAAATTGGGGATCCAATTAGTATTGAACAGGAGAGTTCAAGGTTTCTATGAAACAAAATAAAAACAAAATGTGAAAACTCTTATTCCAGCTTTTCCCAACTTTGATATATGGCCTTAAGTACCATGTTTAATGTCCACACATCTATGAGGTTCTCAAACTGGGTAAACTTCCTTATGCTAAAAACAGTATACTTGTAGGTAACACCTCAGTTAATTAGTTTAATTAATTCCAGTAAGCAAATATTAAAGTGAAGTCCCTTATGCAAGAGAATTTTGGAGATAACATTAGCCTAGATTTTTTATTTTGTTTCATACAAACCTTGAACTCTCCTGTTCCATAGTAACTGGATCCCCAATTTTCTTTTGTATCAGAAACTGCATATGTATCTATTTTCACTATATACTGTATATGCCAATTTCTGATTAGAAATGTGGAGTTCATGCACAGCTCTATATGAGCAATTAGGGCCCTTCAGAACCCAAAGAGAGTTTCTGCCTCACATTACTTGGAAGTTCTGTTGCTCAGAAAGTCTCCCAGGCAGCTGAAATTGAGAAACCGTTAGATGAAAAGACATAACAATGTGACAGCAGCAACCACCAAGATCTGAAAATCAAAGGTATTTATAAACTGTTATTGTCTACAGTTGGCACTTTCTCTAGGGAGTACTTGTTTAATGAGTATTGGCAAGTTTTGATGGCTGATGGCTAGCTGGTGGCACACTCCTCCTACCTTGCCAAAGGATTGGAGGCAAGCCGCGGACCTTTAAATATAACCTGAAAAACAAGCCTGACTTTTGCAGAGAAGAAGAAGAAGGTGGGAAAAGGGATTCTTCAAGGCTCACTACTACTGCCTCTAGGTGTTGGGTTGTCATCAGAAAGCCAATGATAAAACGCCATCCTTATTGCCATTTTATGTTGCACAGGAAGGCCACTGAAAGCAAAGAGAGGACTTTGCTAATAATTTGCACCTGAAATTAAGAAGTAATAAATGTACTTGCCTGTAGTAAATAAGGGCCTAAGCAGCATGGTGC
The DNA here is from genome assembly GCA_032468055.1 of Acrochordus granulatus. Taxonomy (NCBI): domain Eukaryota; kingdom Metazoa; phylum Chordata; class Lepidosauria; order Squamata; family Acrochordidae; genus Acrochordus; species Acrochordus granulatus. Next base: position 10,304 of record JANHZU010007276.1, read on the forward strand.
GTTTAATAGAGATCCAAGTCTCTATTAAAACGAGACTTGGATCAACATCAGGGGTAAACATTCCCAGAGCCAACAACCCAATTTCATAGCTCCGGACCCCTCATTACTGAGCTGGGAGGGCTCTAGGTGCAGCAGGTTCTTCTTCACAGATCCCTCCATTCTGCTATGTTTCACAATACGTATTTTTTTTCACCAAGCAGTTCTGTACCCAGTACATACATACTACCTTGCCATTATTAATCACTGAAATAGAAACATTAGGATTTTTCCATAATCCCACTAACCTCCTTCAGATGATGAATCACTAAAAGTAATAATGAAAGATTACTTAATGCCACACATTTCTTAAGAAGATGCAACACTCGCTAATTATAATGATTTCACGTAGAGGATGAGCCCTTCCAAAGACATCTTGGTGTGTGGGGGACGTTATTTCTTTGATGAGGTTCTTTAAAATGAATTGCTAATTATATAGCTTGTCCCTGTCTCCTTAACCAAATTTAAGAGGAGGGAGGATGTTTAGAGAAATTTCTAAAGGTCACTGTGAGAAAAATCTAGCTATTTTATGCTTCACTTGCTTGTATTTCTCAGAAATTCGATGGAAATAAATGCTTGCAGCAGGTTGCCTTCACCCTAGCTTTAGGTTCCAGCTGAATGGACTCCTTATTTTTTAAATGCTCTGGAATATTTATCTCTTCCTTACTTATTCACCAGTCCTATTTGCTGCTCCAATCAACAAACAATTCTAGGCAGTTCGTTTGGGATTTAGGATAAAAATATATAAAATCATGAAAGTAACAACTACATTAATAATCCAAAAACGGATAAAAAAATGCCAAACCACTGAAAAATCCCATTCCCCTTTAAGAGGAACTTTGTCGTCTTTCAGTGCAGAAACAGCCAATAATTTTGCTGAATGTCAAATGTGTTCCAGATAGTCTGATCTCCAGGGAGATATTATTTCAGAGAAATGGGGCATCAATAGCAAGAGACAACTTCCAAGGCTCCTGTGGATGATATTCCATAATGCAGAGAAAACCTACCTGTTTTAGATATTTATTAAAAAGGCAAAAGTCAGAAATTAAAGATTTACAACCTCTACTCAGATACCCAGGCCCTACTTACTGATTAATGATACAAAACTATGTTTTACATATGGCTGGAGCAATTGTCCGGGCAAAGGAAGTTGGGGAATGGATCTCCTGCCATGTGCATTTCATTCCAGGTTCTACAAGCTGAATAAAATTGTACTATTTTCTATCAGGAATCACTGACAATCAAGATAGCCGTCTAGCAACAGAGACCCTTCCTGAAAGGTGCAGTCCACCAGACACGCAGACCACAAGAATCTGGAGATTCTGAAGAAAGTGCAAACTCTCACGCTTTAGCCAATCAGAATGGATACAGTTTATCGGATAAGAGTGCTTACGCCAAGGCCTGAATGGATGATCTCCAGGGAGCCCCAGATGCCTTGCACATCTGATGTGGGACATCAGTTTCACAGTGGCCATTCATATCTGCCCCTGTCTTTAGGGGAGAAGTGTTACAGTTCCACCATGACAATAGAATTGCTGGACTTGGGAGGAGTTAAAACTCTGCATCAGGTCCTCAGAGAGTTCTGGTAGTCAAGTGTCAGAGCAGATGTCAAGGACTGTTTCTTACCATGTTTGTCACGAGCAAAATCTGTTTCTGGGAAATTAGCTAACTTGTTCCAGTCTCCGAATTCCACACTACAAACTTGTGATTGTGCCTTCATGAATTTTGTTACAATGGCCTACAAGCATTCACATGGCTGTTGATTTGTTTTAAAAGATGGGTCATTTCGTTCCTTGCAAGGGCCTCCCATTAGCTCAGGAAATGGCACTTTTTTTAGGCCACTTTTTTTTGATAATGAGGTTTACTCAGTCGTGATCTCAGATCATAGGTCTTAATATACCTCCACATTTTGGAAGGCCTTCTTCAATTAGATATTACAATCCCTATGACATTTTCTCTTCAGAAAAAGAGATGGTCAAACTGAGAAAATGAACTAGATATTACAACCATATTTAAGGTATACATTTCTTATCAACAAGACAGTCGAATTAAATTGTTGCCTCTTGCAGCATTGGCCTACAGCTCAGTGCATTCCTCCAAAGAAATGTCTCCATAGAAATGTCTCGCCATCTAATATTTCCATTCCAGCATTTTGCCTTCCACAGCTCCTGCATCTGCAGTTTCTCATGTCTCGACTTCCTATAGGACTGGTAGGCTGTCCAATCCTCTGAAAGAAACAGATAGGTTTGGCAAAAGCTCCATATAAATGGACCGCAGAAACACATAGACAAGACTGAGTAAAAATTGTGGGGAAAGGTTCAGTGTAGTTTTCAATTTTTGTCATCTGCGTTATTCATCAAAACACTGGACTCAAAGTTTATTCAACCCCTCCCATTTGTGAAACAAAATAATCTGTCATTTTTCATCTGCAACTGCTTGCATCCTTGAAGAGTCACCCTTATTCCATAGATCACTTTAGTGTATGAACAACCTCCCTGCAACATATGCTTGAAATTGGAATACTTTAAGGAAAAATATGTAGTGAAAGCTATTCTGGGATCTAGATACAACAAGAAGTATTTGGAGTTTAGCCATTCAGAATGGATACAGTTTATCAGATAAGAGTGCTTACGCCAAGGCCTGAACGGATGATCTCCAGGGAGATTTGAAGTATTTGGAAAGGCTTTCCAGATTCATAGAGAAACCCATATGATGACCACCTTGTACACCAGTTTCATCTAAAATTACCAGGAAAGCCCCATTCTTGTGATCTGCCTATGCCACAAAATTATGTGTCCCTCCAAAAAGTCATGGTACTTTCCAACATGATGAGTCTACCACAGCAGCTGGCAATTTGCCAGAAAGGAGCTGGCATGTTGCCAGATCCCTCTACCTCTTTCAGACTCAGTGGAGCATGTCACCATCAAATCTCCTCCTAGGCAGACACACCAAAATTCCCTTAGCCAAACAGGTTTGTCCATGTGGATCTCTTCTAATGGAACCATATGCTAACTGTAATTTCCATAGAAACATTCAGAATTTTCTTCTTTTGCCTCTTCTGCAATTATATTCAGGATGATCATATCTTTATTAATAAAGTTTGTATTTCTGATTCTCATGCATTACCACTACTTCAGCTAAGTTCTGTGTTGCTGTGGTTAACATGCACCATGACGTATCATATCCTGATTATGTTGGTTTTATAAGTTTTTATGCTTTTATCTGGATCATTGTTTACAATAATCAAATATGCTAAGCACAAGTTCAGCAGTTACTTATCATATATTGGAATGGATTCAATAGATTTACCAGGGTAGCAATAACCTGTTCTTTGGAACTTCATGATCTAAATGTTATAATGAGCCAATCTGAAGCAAGTCTTGATGATGAAATGGCATTTACACCACGAGTGAGGAAACTGCAAATGTCTAAATGCTATTGGACTAAATTTGTATAATCTTTTACCACTGATAGTTGTTGGAGTCCAAACTAGTGGTTATGAATTGTAATCTAGGTGAGATTCCCAATAGCAGGGATTCCCTCCCTGCTTTTTCCAGATTGTATAAAATCACTCTAGTCTGCCAGTGTACATTCCATACAACATGCAGATTTCAGAACATTTGCTAAAATAAACTGTAAATTAGCCCAATCTATGAATCTTATGTCAATTAATTCAGTTAAATGTTTGCAGGACAGACAGTGGGAATACCACTGTGAAAATACTCTTAATTACCTCAAGTCCATTAAATGCTTCAGCCCAAGTACCAAAATATGTACAATATCTTTGTTGCACTTTTTAAACTTGTATCAAAAAGATTTTAGAAAGAAATCTATTTCTGCACAAAACCATCTTTTACATGAATAATTAATATTATATACAAATATGTAATCATGTCGTATACACATTTTGATTTAAAACATTTAGTTCTGTTGATAACCCACCCTCGTTTCAATCTAGGAGTCGATTCTAATTTGGTACATTATTTATTTACCTTATTTCTGTACAGTCAAAAATGATAGCTGAATTTGGACACTGTAATTTTATATGGCAAGTAAACACTTTTAATTTACAGAAAATGAATACATTTCTTTTGAGCACAGTAAGCATAGTTTTACACATTTAAAACTAAAATCCACAGAGTAAGATGAAGATGTCTACTAGCTCCTGTTTAAAATTAGACTTGTGGTTACCAATCAATATATTTTGCCAATCATTCTGAATAGAAGAGAAGGCTTGATTCCAAGCCACTTTAAACAAATCTAGCCAGAATCAGGAATTGTTAGTTTCAAATTTCCCCACTAATTCTTGCAATAATAGAAAATCCTGAGTTGCTAGAACAGGCATGTTTCTCAGGATACATTTACTGGCTGGATTTCCATCTGTTCTGCCTAAGCAATTAGCTTAGTATTAGATATTTATATAACACTTCTTGTATTGTCACAACTTCGTGCCTGGTAGTTTCAAAGCCTCCCCCAGCTGGGAAGAAATCAGAGTACAGAACACTGCCATTATAAAATATTGTTTGAAAACCACATTCTACATGGAGAGGTATATTCTATTAATACAGAAACAAATAGTATAAACTATGATAGTTGGAGAATATCAAATATCAACGATAGGTCCCCTATCCCTCTACAGTTGGATTACTGACATATGTGGCATGGATTTCGTTTTTCTTTAAAAAGACACTGTTCATTTCTCATTCCAGGACTGAATAGAGAATAAAAGAAGCTGCCATTCTATTGTCTATTGCTAATTCTCTTTATCCTTATCTTCAAATCCTTTTGTGTTTCTGCTTAACTAATATTGATGATTTGATTTCTAATGTGATCACTCAAGTCTAAGAGTCCAGAGATTATTCTCAGTACAGTACAAGGATTAACATAGCCATTGTGAGTTTCCAACTCCAGCTACTAGAAAAACCCATACTGTTCATCCTTTAGAGATTACAGCATTCACACCTTGGGCATCCTGAATCATACTGAGAGTTTTTCCCCAATCTGATGGTCTTCAAATATGTTGAACTATAAAGACACAGCTAGCACAGATGTGTGGATTGCAAATGATATGAATCATATTCAACTCATTTCAGCAACACCAAATTGGGAAAATCTGATCTAAGCAATACAACAAGCAATACAGGTCTGATAATATGATTTTGATCATTATGATGAATAAAGGTAATATCTAAAAAGCCAGTCCCTTCCATAATCCCTAATCCATCCATAATCTAGATTGCAGTGGATACTATCCACAGTATCCAAACAGTGGACTAGCGTACACCCTATTGTCTTTATGACAAGAATCTGACTGTGAACTCTCCTTTTCTTTCACCCACTCCCTATTTATTAAGTTATTGGAAAGTTCCTGCACAGATATACTTCAAGATAACTTTCTTGTAAACATTTATCTTCTACAATTAAGAGTGTAGGCTGAATATTCTTCCACTGTGGATAGGACCTGGGGAATTATAACATCCATAATCTCCTACACTGAATTATCATTCTTCACTTGTAATTTAATGGGAGTAACTTGTAATCTGTAATGGGAGAATATTCAGACTTGAATAGGAAGCATGACGCTTTGGAGCTGATGCTCCAAGAGTGAGTTGCAAGATTAGATCTAATTAGTCTTCTATTATGACAGTCCCATCTTCATCATATATTTATCTTTGGCCCGTGCATGTTTGGGAAAAATGGTACACCAATATGACTTTTTAATGACCAACTTCATTTCAACAAGGATCAAACCCAACTATTTGCTATTTAAGAAAACACCTCCGTCTTTTCTTTAAAATGAAATCCACATGTCCATACAGTGCTAAATCTAGACTACAGTTCTCCACCATTCTATGTAGAGTATTCTTGTGAAGAATTTTACCTGCAGAGAAGTCAGCAAGCAGAAGGAGGTGGGGAAATCATTCAGAAATCATCCAGGAGAATGTAAACAATGAATACACAGACACACAGACAAAGACACGCACACAATCTTCTTCATTCTTCTGCTTCTACTTCACCATCAAATGAAGATCTTCTTCCAGGGTATTGCTGCTTCTCTTCACTGTGCCCTTTGTTTATCTTATCTAGCAACTCTCTCAGCAGGCTACCCTTGCTGCATTCAGAGGAATCCTGGGGTTTACAGAGAATATTATTGTCTGGGATCTGTGAATCCAGATACCTCTTGCCTGGATGCTGTCGCTTCTCTAAGGTTTCCTCACCCTCTGTCTCATCATCCCAACCTCGCTTGCCAGGATGCTGTCGCTTGTCGTTAGGTAGGTACCTCTTGCCCGGATGTTGCCTCTTGGATAATTCATTCAGATAAGCTAGCTGGCTATTTGGAATGCTGAGGAATTGCTCCGATAGGGATCTTCGGCCAGGATGCTGTCTCTTCTCCACATCCATTATCATTCTCTTCCCAGGGTGCTGTCTTTTGGTGATCCAGTCCAGTTGAGAAGCATCTTGCTCTGTCCAAAGAAAGGTTTCACTTTATTGCTCATCTGAAAATTACCAAATGGTTGTTCTTATTACAACTTATAATTATTCAATTTGACTCTGGAGCAGTTAGGCAAATAGCTGGCTGTAATTTGGTAAAGAAAGATGGTGGTCAAAACAAGAAAATAATGTCTGGAGAAGGATTATAAGTTAGTGAACAGAGGTATGAACAGGACTATTTTATTTAGTGGGGCAGATGGGATCTTTGGGATTTTGAGAACATTATGTGAGCCTTTTTGTGAAATACTGTAGTGTGGTAGGGCTGGTTCATTTGCAAAACAGCTGTCATAACCAGATATTAAGTTCCAGTTTACCAGAATGTTACCTGGACTCCTCAGGCCCCATCCTCCCACAGGTTGCTCCTCCCAGTTTACTTTTGTCCTTAAATTTTTGGGCAGGTAAACACACAAAGCCTTAATTATAGCTGCCACTATTGTTGTTTGTTGAGAAAACTATTTACAGATGTTCTATATTTGTCTAATCGATCCTGAGAATTCATGACAGTTGAATGAAGTGAGCCTTGTGCAGTGGTTGTTGACAAAAGTAGGAAAGCTGAAATAATAACTCTCAGACTATTTATCATCAACCAGCTTCCTACTCCTTTTAGAGAGAGAGATAAACATGTTGCATAGCACAGTCTGATCACTGCCTACTACGTTCCCTTTTGTTTTCCAGATGAAAAGCACTACACTGTTCTTACCATTAAATTAAAATTCAACAAGCAGGCTAGTCAGCTGAATGTTGACTTTCCTGAATATTAGCTGTTCTTCAGAGCTCTTTCCCAAGCATACTGGAAGGGCCAAACCTTAAATTATAATATTGGCATGTTCATTTGCATATAGAATGTTCTAGCAAATAAACTATCTTTTTCCAGAAAGACTATTCCAGTCTTCCCAAAATTGGTGTCCTCCACAGGTGTTGAATTACAATTCTCAGACTCTTCCACCAACAAAAAAACTGAACGATTTCAAATTTACTTTAAGATATCACACAACTTTTCTCCATCTCGGCAACCAAGAAAGAAGTGCCTTATGTCTTAACAGCTGTCTTTCTCTCCTCCCCGCCCTTTAAAAACAAGAAAATACTGTGAAGATTTTCTCAAGTCCATATTTACCTTTATCCAGATCCTCTTCGGCATCGTCCACCTTCCTGAAAATGGACCTTAAGATGAGATTTTCTGCCCCTGGGGAGAGGTCATCAAGGAGACTCTTTTCATCATTGTCATATTCTTCTGAAAATCGCTGCCCCAAGTTGACACACACACTGGTAAAAACCAGGAAGAGGAACAGCGGCAGCCGCCAAATGGAAATGGACATGGTGAGATGAGATTCTACAAGCAGAATATGGAGGAAAAATGGATTTTAAAAATAGCATAGCATTCCTAATCACTTGGGGAGAAATGGTACGTCAAGGAGACAAATGCAGGCTGTTCTGTTCTAATGCAACTACCCAAAGGAATGATTACTTGTCACTTTAATTTTCTCTGAGCTCACTTACTGTAGGTTTGCCTAAAGATCTTCAGATTAATTTGGATGTTTGTCTCTGAAGCAAAGATGAGAGCTATAGTATGAGAAAGCAGTCTGGTGTATTACCCTTCTTTCGGCATGCGTTATCTGAAGCCTGTCCACATTAAAGAAGTAAAGCTGCATAAACTTCGTTTCAAAACATCAGAACAAGCTCTTGATGTACTTACTATCCACACCTTTTGTAATGCTTATGTCTGAGACAGAATACCTGTACAGAGGTATTAGAGCACGAATGCAATGCTTGAATTATACGGCACTGACAAAGGATGCTTGACGTCCACAGGGCTTGCTAAGAATTTTCCTGAAATCACTTCGGCGTTTGTTTTTTTGTCTGTCTTCACTCAGAGAGATGCTAATGTTTTCAGAACGTTTTAAAACGAGAGGAACGCTGAAGACTTAACTAAACGACTTAACGTCCACTTTAACTTGCTGGCAAAGTTAACAGCAGTTGCAGTTTTGAGATCTCTTCTTTCTGTCCGATTCTGTTTTGTGAGCAAGCAAGCCACCGTCGTCATGTTAAAAGCGAATCGCAGAGGAGAGAGAGAGAGAGCGCGCGAGCGAGCGAGAGAAAGAGCGATTCACTGTCATTTTCACATACCTTCAGGTTGAAAGGGTTACAAAACAAGCACCATTTTTCCAATCCAGTAAACAGCCTGATTTATTAACGACCCAGAACAACTCAAGAGCAGCTGCACACAGCCGGATAGACTTGGGATATCTTCATGAGAAAGAAGAAGTTTGACAGTCAAAGCAGCCTCCGAAATGGAAATTATTACTGTACCTTCCTTCCAGGTGCTTTCGTCCTTGGCTCAGGTTTCGAAAGAACTGCCTCGGCTCACTACCTTGCTGTGGCTGCTTGCGCGTTTCAGCTTCGAAGTTGCCTTCCTCTGTTGATTCACAGATGCCATCCACCAGAAGTGCTCCTGATTCTTTTGGGTAGATTAAGTCTTCTTCTCTTCTTATAGAGAGCTGCCTCTGGACCAATTATGCAAATACTTGTGAGGTAACAGATGTGATGTACTGCGTTGCTCCTGCCTCTTTGCACTGATGTCAGGGATCTGAAATTTGTGCGCATGTTGGAATTCTGACAGCTGTGAGCTCACCTCACATTGCTCAGGGTTGCTAGAAAAAAAAATTGCTTCAGGAAATAAGATCCGATGAGGGATATGCCTTTGTGTGTAAATCCACATGAACTTTATGTCAAACAGTTGTTACGAGACAAGCCCGAGCAGGTCGTTCACGAGACAGGAAAAGCAAAGCAGAATCAATGCATGGTCTTGACGCGCACCTTTTCTTTTTGAGGGTGTCTGTGAAGTGGCAGTTCAGTAACTGACAATTTCCTACTCAATACCCCACAGGTCTCCCATTTCCATTGACAGTTTTCATGTAAAATAATGTTTTATTTTATTTTAATGTTTCAATTAATGTTTTTAATGTTTGTTTTTTGTTAGCCACCGAGAGTCTCCGGATTTCGGCGGCATAGAAATCTAATTAATAAATAAAAATAAAATAAAATACAGTATTGGAATTCACAGAAGGGAAAACACGGTTTCATTTGGGTAGCAAAGTGCTGTGTGGATGCTGACTCTCTGTTTTCATCTGGAAAGCCTTCTATGTCCTCATTCACTAGTCGTTCGTATATGGGAGGTTTGCTATTTCAATTTCAAAAAAAAATACAGTCTGTAAAATACACAGATGTGAATGTCAATACAGCCATATCAGATTGTGACATTCTGACTCTTCATTGTGTTCTAAATTTTACAAAATCTTCGTGGATGAAAATGTAAATGCGGCTCCTGGGTTCATCTTGTATCAAGATGAGTGTGTCTGAAGGATTTTCAAGTCTCGTTCTTCTACAGTGGAGAATATCTAGGAATTGTTTCGCTATTTTTTTTAAACAGATTTGTTCAATCTTAAATATTGTTTTAAATAATGCAGTAAATATCTGCATCCAGATTTTTGACTTTGTAATACTTTGATTAAAAGTTATATTAAGTCTCTGCATTTTGGTTAAATTCTCTTGAGCCAAACATTGAGTTACCCAAAATAAACTTGGCTGATTTGTTTGAAATAAATTAAACTTTGAGATTTTATATTATTTACTGTTGAAACATTTTTACTAGCTGCTATAAGGAAAGCATTCAGACACTACTATGCTTGTTCACATGTACATGCTTATCACCATGTTTTCAAGACCAGTTGATAATCAATGAAAGTGAAAGTGCCATCACATTCTAAATATCACAATTAGGTATTTCACATTGATTTAGAAACAATATTTTTAAAAGGAGACACTTTATGTTTCCAAGAATGTACATGCTCTAGAGTACAAACTCTTCGATATAGCAGTCCTTTATATATTTGATGAGCAATTGTCAGATGTAATTATCCCTTTTTTAAGCAACATTGGGCACGGTGAGCAATGCCTCTGTGTAATCTATTATGTGTATGTGTTGTACAACAGTCAAATTCCACAATCCTATCACTCTTTTTCAAAGATTAAACAATCTGGGTTTATCACATGTCTGAGGTTATAGTGTCGGGCATTTATTTATTTGATTTTTATCTTGCCTTTATTACTTTATAAATAATTCAAGGTAGAGAACGTATCTAATATTCCTTCCT
>JANHZU010007277.1:7488-20883 GCA_032468055.1 Acrochordus granulatus
GGCTGCTTGGGTGCATCCAGATGTCCAGGGGGATGGCAGTTGCTGACAGAGCATTGCAAGGGGTGGAGGAGAACCCTGAACCCCCACCATCCCTCCTCCGGACTCCTTCCCACAGAAACAACTTGAGACCTACCTGAACACCTTGCTGGAGATGAGCGCTTACCGGGACTACCATGCGATGGTACGGCCTCCTCCCCCCTCCCCATTGGCTCAAGAGTGTTTGAGGATGACAGGCCTCGCCTTGATTCATCTGGGCACTCTCTGCTCCTTCCTCCACAGGCAGAGTTCCTGGACGTCAGCCGGCTGTCCTTCCTTTCGGATCTTGGGCCCAAAGGCTTGTGAGTCAAGACTTCTGCCCTTTGGCTTGGGAGGAAGTGGCTGAGCCACAGACCAGTGTCTAAACTGTGCATCCCTCCCTCCCTCCAGAGAAGGCATGATCCTTAAGAGGTCTGGAGGCCACCGCATCCAGGGGCTGAACTGTGCTGGGCATCACCAGGTCTGCTACCGCTGGTCCAAGAGGTCAGTCCCAGTGCTGGGGGGAAGGGATGGAGTGGAGGTCTGGTTTCTCTGCCCCACCCTACCCCACCTCTCCCCTTCACCTCTACAGGTGGCTGGTAGTGAAGGACACTTTCCTGCTGTACCTGAAGCCAGAGTCAGGAGTGATCTCCTGCGTGCTGCTCTTTGACCCGGCCTTCAATGTTCAAGTGGGCAAGAAACCCACGGAGTCTAAATATGGGGTCCGTGTGGACAACAGCTGCAGGTCAGTCTTGGTGGGGGACAAGGGAAAGGTGAGCTGCTGGCCTGAGCCTTTCAGCTGGATACAGCCCCATCCTTTGGGCCAAGGTCTGAGGAAGGGCAGCCCACCTCCTGCTACCTCAAAGCCCGCAGGAGCCAGTTAGTAGCCTTTTGAGAGTCTCTTCTTGCCCTGTGCATCTGGGAAGAGGAGATGGCAGGGAGCCTGGCCTGGGGAAGCCTAGGGCACTCCTTGCCAGCTGCTGGGAGAGTTTTGTGTCCCCTCCAGGTCCCTCGTCTTGAAGTGCAGCAGCTACCGGCAGGCCCGTTGGTGGGGGCAGCAGATTGCTGAGCTGGCAGAGAGCAAAGGCCACGAGCATCTGCAGCAGCACCGCCATGACGGATTTGCGCCTGTCCGTGAGGAGACCCCTGCCCGCTGGTGAGAGCTCTGCCACTGTTGAAGGGGGCAAGAGGCAAACATGGCCAGGGGCTGGCCCATCCTCACCTTTTGCTCTGCCATGGCAGGTTCCTCAATGGAGCCGGATACTTTTCCACTGTGGCAGATGCTCTGATCCTGGCCAAGGAGGAAATCTTCATCACAGATTGGTGGTGAGCCTGGTGTGACCCCGCTTGGGGCTGAGAATGGCCCCTGGGGGACTGGACATCCTTGCCCCCTCTGGCTGTGCTGCCCGTTGCCTTCCCTTGGTGTGAGCGAGTGTGTGGTCATGATGCGAGGGCACTTTGGGGCAATCTGTCAAGGCAATCTCCTTGAGCCAGGAGAGCTCAATTCCTGCTGCTGGTAAACTGGGGGGCTCAGGCTGGGCTCAGGGCCCGAAACCTCACCCAGAGTAGAATTGCCAGGGCAGGGGGATGATTTGCACCTCCAGGAGCAAGTCTCCTGCAGCCACTCCAGCTGCAGCAGGGGGGGGAGTGGGCCCTTCCGAAAGCCAGAAGAGAAGCACCTTCCCTGGTCACTCCAAGAGGAAAGCCAACATTTGAATGCAGAACTTCCCTCCTTCCTTCTGCTCTTCCAGGCTCAGCCCTGAGGTCTACATGAAGCGCCCAGCTCAGTCGGACGAGTGGAGGCTGGACATCATCCTGAAGCACAAAGCGGTGAGGGGCCCTGCAGGTTGTGCAGGGTGTGGGAAGAGCACCTGGTTGGCTTCCCTGGCCAGCAGGTGACCCCACCCTGAATGCCCCTCCTTTGCAGGAGCAGGGGGTGCGTGTCTGCGTGCTGCTGTTCAAGGAGGTGGAGCTGGCCCTGGGCATCAACAGCGGCTACAGTAAAAGGGCCCTGATGCTGCTGCACCCCAACATCAAGGTAAAATGTGTTGGGCAGCCTGGGAATTAGAGGTGGGGTTACAGCCTTCTCGTCTCCCTTCTCCCCAAAAGCTCTTCCTGGCTTTAGTCAGTTTCCTCTCTCACATACAGCCTGAGCAGGGCATGGGGTGTGTGTGTGCAAATTTTCTCAACCCCGGGGGCTTCTGCATAAAACTCCCACCCTGCTTGATTCTCCTGGCTTCCTCTACTGAATTATCTGTTAGGTAATGCGCCATCCGGACCATGTCTCCTCCATCGTCTTCCTATGGGCTCACCACGAGAAGCTAGTGGTCGTGGATCAGTCTGTGGCTTTCCTGGGAGGACTGGATCTGGCCTATGGGCGTTGGGATACCCTGGAGTACCGCCTCACAGATCTGGAGGGCGAGACCTACCATGGCCCCAAGGTGAGCCAGTGCCTGAGCTGGCCCAGGCAGCCAAGCTATTTCCTCTTGTGCTGCTCAATTCCTTCCTTCCTTCCTTCCTTCCTTCCTTCCTTCCTTCCTTCCTTCCTCCCTCCCGTCCTTCTCTGCAGCTTAGGTGCCCTTTGCTTGATGACCAGCCTCCACTTACATCTGCCAGCCTAGAATTGTCCAGCAGTGCTCACACATGGTCACCAGCAGGTAAGAAGGTAGTCAGCTGTGGGCATCTCTCAGTGTGCTTGATCCTGGGGTGACTGTCTCCCCCTCCTACTCTGACTTGCTTTGTTCTTCTCCCTTCTGCTGCTGGCCCCAGACCCCTCCCTCTGCTGCCATGCCTCTTCCTGACTGTCTGTTTCACTCAGGGTGGGGGTACCCCTGCAGGGTTGGGCGAGGAGGCCCCCATGGATTTGGCCACAAACCAGGTCCTCTGGTTGGGCAAGGATTACAGCAACCTCATTGCCAAGGACTGGGTGCAGCTGGACAAGCCCTTTGAAGGTGAGAAGGGAGGGACAAAGGTGGGCAGCAGAGATCCGGTGAGGCAGCGGGAGGCAGGTGACATAGCCTTCCCAGCTTTTGGGACCTGTGGGAATTTGCTTTGCCTGAGAGCTGTAGGATCTCAGTGGTGCCACTTCACACAGCTGTATGGAAGGCACCCTGCAAATGTTATGGCCTGGCCCCATCCGCATGCAGAGGCGGCTGCCTGAACCTCCCCCAGCCAGTGACAGTCTACTGCTCCTCCCAGCCAAGGGGAGCCCAGGTTCAGCTCTTGCTTTGCTGCCAGCCCCAAGTGGCTTGAAGCAGGAGGGTGCTCCTCCCAGGGCTTAGCCCAAATCATCCCACTGCCATAGGGAGAAGGGATTATGGGCCCACAGGAAGTTTTGTCCTCCAACACAGCATCTGAAGCAGCCCCAAGCCAGAGGAAGAGCAGCCCCACTGCACCCCCCACTTGTCCTTTCAGGATGAGGCTGGCCTCTGCTGGGGGAATCTGCTGCCTCCCCACTGCACCCAGGACTGTGCAATGACTCTGCATCCCTTGGCTGGGCCAGATTTCATCGACAGGTTCCAGACCCCTCGGATGCCTTGGCGGGATGTGGGAGTGGCTGTTCATGGTGTGGCTGCACGGGACTTGGCCCGGCACTTTATCCAGCGCTGGAACTTCACCAAGGTGGGTAGCAGGCAAGGTTGCAGGCAGCCTAGCTGTGGGGCAGATCTGGGTTTGGTCCTCCCCAGAAGCTCGGCTGTAAAGGTCAGCAGCTGATGGGGAGGTAATTAGCAGAAAGCAATACAGGGACGTTTTTGGTGATGGTGACTGTGAGTAACAAGTACGTACTGCTGAATAACATAAAAAGTGTCAGTAAAAAAACCTCATACTTGATTCTAATGATAGGTGGGGGAGATTGCCAGACTTTTGTCATGGTTAACGAAACTGGTAGAATCTTTAGGTTTAATTTTTAGTAGCAATGTTAAATCTTCATGAATTGCTCTTGTACAATGCTCTCGTTGTTGTTGTTGGCAAACAGAATCAGAGTGAGAAGGGGCCTTAGAGGACACCCGGCTCCCCCCCTTTTCAGGGTTCACTAGAGCATCTCTGATGAGGGACCACCCAGCCCCTTTTGGGAGACCTCATATAAAAAAGGAGCCCCCCTTCAGGTGGTAACCTGTTCCACTGGTAGGCAGCTCGTATAGCTGGGAGATTCTTTCTCACCAGATTTCAGTTGCCTCCTGTTTATACTTTGGCTTTAAAACATTTGCAGAAAAACCACCTTTCAGCAGACTCTGAAGTAACTTGACTCCCTAAGGCTATCTTTTCTCTGAATTTTTATTGCTCTCACTCTGTTTTAGCTTGCTATGTGAGAATTAGTCTGTGAATCCTGTTTCTTGCCCCCTTTTAAGAAACATATGTCTTTCTTACCATCTTTTTCCATTTTTCATATGGGCCTGAAAAAGACTCCTGGATAGGAATTGAAACATTTTCCAGCTGCATCTTAATAATAAAAATCCAGTTGCCTTTTTAAGAAAGTTTGCATTTTTTGCAGTTTTGCTATACAAATCATGACTTGGATTAATGATATGTTTACTGTAATGGTTTGCTAAGATGATGTATATGGCTTCATTTTTTCATATAACATAACCTTGGGCAGCTCACAAAATGCAAGAATAACAAATCTGCTCAAATTATAAACCTACCTCTTGCATCCATGTGCTGGGCTCAACTCCTGGCCTGGCCTGGGACAAGAGCCAGGTCTTCATGGCCAAGAAGGTTGGAGCCCTCCCAGGTCCCACCAGATGGCATTGTTTAGTGTGGAATGTCAAGTCTGGAGGACACCCAAACTGTACTAAGGGGGACTACCCTATTGAGAATTAAAGATGGCAAACCATCTTTTGGATGGTTTTTGCACCCCTTTTGCAGCCCAACCACTGCAGCATCCCATGGCTTTAAGGGAGAAATAGCATGGCACAAGCAAATTAAGGGGATCTTTGGGGTAACCCCACCAGCCCACAGAGTCCCTGCACCCTCCCTAAGTATTGGGGGGACTTTCCTGGCCAGAAAAACGGAATGCCGATTCTCCCCATCTCCTCATTCTGTGAGGCAATGGGAACTGGGGATGGTATTGGTATGGTAGGGGAAGCCTTGTATTCTCTCTCTAGCTGTGGGGACTTGGGGTGAATAAGTAAAAACTGCTTTCCTGCGACCTCATGACAATCAAGGTTGGTTGCATAGTTGATTAATATTTTTGCTACTCTTTTTTTCTGTTGATATATATTATGTGGTTTGTCAGTACTGAGATAGCAATATATAAAATATTATAAAAATTGGTGTGGATACATGGGTCAGTGCATTTTACTTTCATCATTTTTTGCTTGCTGAATAAGCAGCCAAGGAAAGTTAAGGGCCATGTGCTGGCCAGGGGGCTCTGGGGATGCTTACTCGCTTGTTTCTTCTCCTCAGACAATCAAGGCCAAGTACAAAGGCTCCGAGTATCCCTACCTACTGCCCAAATCTCCCCACATACCCCTGAGGCTCCCGTTCCTCGTGCCTGGTGCCCAGGTTGCCAACGTCCAGGTAAGGGAGTAGAGGAACACTAGTGGTCAAAAAGAGGGGATTTGGGGAGGCTTTTGAGGGGGCTGAGGTTAAGCACCTTGTTTGAGTATGGCATTGGGGACAACTGGCAGCATAACTCAGTTGAATGGGCTAAGAATTCTTCCAACATACATACATTTCTCACTCTTCTTCTGCCTTTGGGTGCTCATAAAGCACAGGACCTTTTTAAATGGGAACGCAGAGCAGCTCATAACCTTAGAATATCAAAGGGCTCCCAACAGGTGGGGTCCAGTGGAGATGCCTGGGTAGGAAGGGCATTTCGGTGTTCAAGTGTACCCTTTCGACCTGGAAGAACCCTGGCTGCGTTCTTAGGTGCTGCGCTCAGTGGACCGCTGGTCAGCCGGCCTGCACGAATGTTCCATCTACAATGCCTACCTGGATGTCATCAAGACTAGCCAGCATTACCTATACATTGAGGTAGGGGTACGGGCTAAGGGTGGGGCTGCCACACTGCCAAAGGATGGCCTGGTGATCAGCTCTAGCATAGATAGTTTGCATAATCTTTGTGGGATAGGACAGAAACCCTAAAAAGACCTGCGAGGGGAGGGGAGACCCCACTTCTTTTGCCAAGGGGCAACTTTTCATGGCTGAGGTGCCTTTCCCTTGCATAGAACCAGTTCTTCATTAGCTGCACAGACGGACGTTCCGTTCTCAACACAGTGGGAGATGCAGTTCTGCAACGGATCCTGCTTGCCCACAGGTTTGTTTGGCCAATGGGGGGAGGGAGGCTGACACAACCAAAGTGCATGATGCCATATTATTGGCGAGAGTTTCTTTGCATGCACTTAGGGCTGCCTTGAAAACTACCTGTTAAGTCCTTGCCTGTCTTATGAGGTAGACCAGACAGGAAAAGCGACCAGATGAGTGATTTCTACTTCATTGCAAGGTTACATTAATAGAATTTTGCAAATTGCAAGTACTGTATTGTACTTCTTCCCTCACCTCCCCCCTTCCCCTTATAGTCCAGCCACCAGGGAGGGTCTCTTTGCCTTGCCCACATTTCTGCTGTGGGCTCAGCTGCCTTTTATCCCACTGTTCTCTCGGCAAGGTCTAGTTGCAGGTCCTCCCAAGGTCATTTCCACCTATCATTACACGGTCCAGGACCCCTTTTGCAGCCCAGCAAGGGTTCAAAAACTTCTTCCACCAGGATCTGCCAAGTGGTATTTTGAAATGGTTCTGGCAGTTTGTTTTGACCCTGGTGCCATAGAAAATCCCCCTCTTGCCCCCACCAATCAAACGGTGGCTGTTTAGCTGTGAATTCCAAAACAGCTGGGCCTCCTTAAATTCCTGATGCACTCTGCATAGGATCAGAGACACTCTAGTCAAGAGAGAACGACGTTAGTCTGTGGTGGCAACAACTCAGGAGTTGGTAACCCCTTTTCTGATTAAGAGATTTGATGGAAAGGCAGAACGTTTTGTGAGCTGCAGCAGCTTCCCAGATGTACCCAGTGATACCACAATGGTTAACTAGTTCTTGCGAGCCATCTTGCATGGAGCCTCACCTGCTTAACTAACATCCCCTTGCCCTATGTTTTCTCTGAGTCCTCCAATTTAAATACACCAGCAACCTAGCCCCCCCACGCACTAATTCCCTGCTCACAAAAGCTTCTACCTCTGAATCAAATGCCTTAGTCAGAAAAGGGACTCTGTTTTCTGTCAACACCAAGAATGTCACATGAGCCACAAAGGGAGTGGGAGGCTGGCACAGAAATGCCCCTCCATGCCCTATCCTCTGACTTCTGGGGGTGGGGGCTTCCCCAATGCAGTGAGAAGAAGCTGTTCCGGGTGTATGTGCTACTCCCCCTCCTACCTGGATTTGAGGGGGACATCACACAGGGGGGTAGCAACTCCATCCAAGCCATTCTTCACTTCACTTATCGGTGAGTTTGGATGAAGGTCAGGGACATGTGACCTGGCTCCCCACTGTATAGGGCAGTGGGAAGGTGGGGGGGGGCAGTCAGAGCCAGATGGCCTGATTCCTTTTTCACTTTGCAGGACTCTTTGCCGTGGGGAGTCATCCATTGTCAGTCGCCTTCAAGCAGTCAGTGAGTACTGGGGGAGGAGGGCAGGAGCACATTTCATCCCCAGCCCTGCAGCTGGAGCCTCAGGTGCTCGCAGGCCTACCATGACCATTCTTCCCAAAATGAGGCCAGTTACATAGGGGTCAGTGTGGGATGGCCCAGCCTCTGGGGGGACAGAGCTGAAGGCTGATTTCTCTCTTCTCTCCCATCTCAAAAAGTGGGAGAGGGCTGGAGGAACTACATCTCTTTCTGTGGGCTACGGACCCACGGGGAGCTGCAGGGTACACTTCTCACAGAGCTAGTCTACGTCCACAGCAAGATGCTCATTTCAGATGACCAGCGCGTCATCATTGGTAAGAGGGGAAACCTGGAGGGATATTGCACAGGGGGCCCAAGCCTCCAGTGGTCAGTTCATAGGCCCAGCTCCTCTGCCCAAAGGTTCTGCCAACATCAATGACAGGAGCTTGCTGGGAAAGCGGGACAGTGAGTTGGCTATCCTGGTGGAGGACATGGAGCTGGTGCCTTCCATCATGGGTGGGCAGGAGTATGCAGCAGGGAAATTTGCACTAAGCCTGCGTCTCGAGTGCTTCAGGTGAGTGCTGCAGGGGCAGAACAGGCAGCCCCCCCTTCACACAGCAAAAAATGAAGAGCATGGAGAGTGGGGCAGAATGGACCCCCCGGGGGGGCATAGAGAGCTGATGGGCTCAGCAGATGCAGGACAACAAGATCATCTTCTCCAGATGACCCTACTATATCTGTCTGGGCAGTCCCAAGCTGAGGGTGAAGGCTCTGGGCATGTTTTACACAGCCAGCTGCAACAAAAACCATCTTCCTTTGCAAGGAGGCTGCTTTGCCCTCAGCTGCCACAGTACTTCTTGCAGGCAAGGCGATGCCTTCTCCACTGTGAAAGGGTTGCCAGTGCCCTCTCTGATGCATGGGTCTGCGGTTGGTGAGGTTATCATCTAGGCATCCTCTGACTTGGCCCCCTTATGGAAAACTCTTGGCAGGTGCCTCTTGGGAATAACTCCAGAGGATGATGTCAGCATTCAAGACCCCATCAGTGACTGCTTCTTCCACAATGTGTGGTGTGCCCGAGCCTTATCCAATACCAGCATTTATGAGGAGGTGTGTGCCTAGGATTTGGGAGAGGAATGTGAGATTTGAGGACATGGAGGCGATTAGGATGCTCATGACTCTAATCAGCTTCCAGCTGTGTGGTTCCCCCACCCCTGCTCCCAGCTAGCTGGGCTGAAGAGCACCTGGGCTATGCTGGACTGACCAACATAAACCCTCCCATGGAATTATGAGGAGTATGACACAGAAGTTACAACTCCCTTCCTGGTGCAGGGTGGGGGGCTCGCTAGAACCCCAACCAGACTTAATGTAGTGCGAGGAGACAGCAGGCCCAGAGGGAGAGCAGGCATCCGTAGGGCAGATGGGGCAATCTGGGTCTCTGTTCTCTCGGCCGGCTCCTGTTTCCTCCTAGCAGGGAACTTTCTTTACAGTGCCAGGCCGGGTGCTGATCCCGGGCTCCCCCCACACCACGCAGGTCTTCCGCTGCCTTCCCACCGACACCGTGCGGTCGCTCCGGGCGCTGCGCGATCACGTTGCGGTGGAGAATCTGGCTTCGCTCAACCCCATCTTGGCGCGGGACCGTCTGCAGGCGCTGCGGGGGCTCCTGGTCAGCTTCCCACTGCAGTTCCTGGCTGAAGAGCATCTCCTGCCGCCCCTGAACTGCAAGGAGGGCATGATCCCCACCGAGGTGTGGACGTGAGCCGGGCGGGAGGCCAGCAGACCGGCTCCGGGGACGCCCCCCCCTCGGCCGGTCAGTCGCTCCCTGGCGGGACCACCGGAGGTAGGCCCAGTCCGGCCTGGGCTTGGCGGGGCCGCGCAAGGACTAGACATTGGACAAAGGGGGCAGCGGCTGGCGCGTCGAGTGGTCGCCCCAAGGCCCCGTCGGCGGGGACCTGCTCAACTCGCCTGGGGGGATCGGGTACTTTTTAACTGGAGCGAAGGATGCAAGCCTTCTGCATACCCTGGAACGTACCCATACGTTCAATAAACACGCATTCCTCCCGCGCGTCCTTCCGCGACTGCTTTGCCGGAGATGCGGGGGGTGGGAACGTGGCTGGGCCGGGGGGGGGATCCGCACCACATTCACGCCGACCCTCCGCCTCGATCAAGCGCCCAGCAGGTTCGGCCTCTGTGCCTCTGACCGCCTTCCGCCGGAAGTGCCTCGGCCCGCTCCTTCCGGCATCCCGCTCCTGGACGACCAGCGATTCCACGCATGCTCACCTGCGCGCTCTCTTCTTCGACGTCCCCATCCTCCCGCGAAGGGAAGGGGGAGCGTTGCCACCGTGAAGAAGCTTCACGGACTCAGGTTCAGAAGCCCCGCCCCCAGGCCAGCGCGTGCGCAGTGCGGCGGCCCTCGCCTCAGGTCGCCGCTGAGTCGGAGCGAGGCGGGTGGCAGGTCGCTCGTCCGGCCGGGCAGACGCAATGGGCCCGTAGCCAAGAGGGGACCGCCGCCGCCGCCAGTATGGCCGATCCGGCCCCCGCCCGCAGCCTCGACGACATCGACCTCTCCGCCCTCCGGGTGAGTGGGCCGCCCGTCCTCCGCCGAGAAGGCCTCGGGGTCTGTCCCGCGCCGGCCTGGCTGAGGCGGCCTCTGGGGCGCCCCTCGCAGCCACCTCACATCCTCCCGCTGCCCAGGCGGTCCTCGTCCCGGACACGGCGGCGGGAGGAGGCTCTCCTTGGGCCGGGCCGGGCCGGGCCGGCTGCTCGCTTCCCGCGGATCTCGAGCCTCAGAGGGGGAGAGGGCCCCGGGGCCCTGAGCTTGGCCGGTTGCGGCGGGTGCCTGTCCGCCTCCTGGACGTAGAATAAGTTGCCTCTGTCTGCGGGGGGGAGGCGGTATTGTCAAAGAGGAGCTCGAAGGACAGCCGTACGGGGCCGCCAGAGATCAGCTCGCCTGGCCTGTCGCCGCGAAAGTCCCCCGTGGAAGATCTGCAGTTTGCCCCGAAAGGCAGCGGATGGCAAGAGAGGGTCTTGGTGGTGCAGCTCTGGCTGTCAATCGTAGGCTCACCCAAGTCTTGTTCGGCTGTTGTTTTGTGGGGCTGAGCTCTCCGGGGCAGCTTTAATGTTAAAATAGCACCACCTTTCGTGTTTAGAAATGATAAAGTAGCAGAATGGGGGGAAGGCAGTAAAATAAGAGCAGTTATAAATAGTGAAACTAAAGTTAACACAATAGGACCAGTTAAGTTGACGTGAGTTCAGAGGTTTGGAGCATAATAGAGTCCATGATAAACCCATTGGCTGAAATTTCAATCCTTGTCACACTTAAGACTGACACTGAGAAGTGAGCCTAGCAATGCCTTGCCCTGCGGAATGGTCCTGGCATGGCACAGTCCAGCTGCCCAACATCACCAGCATCTGGGTTGCCTCATTTTGTATCACTTGGAGGTTTTGTGCCAGGCATGTAACAGGAGAGAGGGTTATTCAACATAATCTGGTTGCAGAACAAGGACCTCTTGAAGTGGCTGTCCTTCCTGGTCAATGAAGAACAAGGCCGTGCTGCAACAGCAGCTCTTCCTTGTTCACTGCCCCTAGCAGAAGAGGCTCCACGAGAGTCTCAGAAATAGTCACTGGAGTTGAAGGAAATCCCAGGCCTTCTGACCATTCACGCCAGACTGGGTGATGTCAAACTAGCTTTTCTCTGCTGCTAGTCATTTACAGGCCAATCCTCTGTTGAGATATTGGATTCCCTGCATTAAACCAGGCATCCAAATTCCCTGCCTGCTTCCCACATTGATTTCGGGCCCAGAAAAAGAGGAGGCACCTCCCTGAGAAGTCATCCTGTGAAAGCAGGCCATGGCATCTGTTGACCTGGGTGTGGTGAGAGCTGGACAGGTGTCAGAGGAAATTCATGACAAGGAGCTGCATCCTGAGCTTGGGGACAGGGGACTGGAAAGGTTACTTTTTGTGTTTTTCTTGGGAGACTAGAAGCTCTCACCCTTGAGATCAGGGGTGTGGACAGAGCCTGGCTCTGAATCGCACAGATCTGTGGCAAAGGGTAGACTTGCTGCATTGTGCTTTCTGCTGAGTGGGAAGGGAGGATGCTCCAAGGTCTGGTGAGTGGCAGCAGAGGGCTCCTTTAGGCTGCTGGGCCCTAGAGTCTTCATCTGGCTGGACCTGCAAGGCTGGCTGGGTGAGGGTAGAAGGACTGATCCCTTCCCTCTTTCCTGTGGTTGACCTTGAGGGCAGTGTCTTGAAGAGACCCTTGCGTGGATGATGTAGGATCAGATCACTAAAGGCAGTGGCTCTGCTCCATAGCAGAGGAGGGGGTTCTTCTTTTGAGTCCACCTGCACTGAGTGGGGTAGCCCAGCAGAGCTTGGAACTGCTTGGCTTAAAAGGAAGCTGGGGGATAGTAAGTAGAACCCCAAATATTTATCTAGGCAAATATTGATTGCCGTAAATCTCCCAGGGATGGTTCCGCTCTCTTTCCCTGGGAGCTCCTCTTCATCTGCTAGAGTGCATGTCCCCACAGAGTGACCATTTGTGGGCATCTTCCAGAAGTGGCCCCCAAAGGGAAGCCTTGCCTCGCTTCTGCAGACTGAGAGGCCTGGTCTGGGAGCAGAGCTGGGAAAGAGGATCATACGCTGCCTCAGTTCCTAGAGATTGTCCAGGGCAACACGAGGGTCTGTCTGGATCTCGGCTGTGGAGTGCTGAGGTTGTACTGGCTGCTGTAGAGCTTCCCTGTCTTTCCTCCCTTCCCTGCATAGATCCAGTATATGCTCCATCGCTCTGCTCATGTTTGGGCACATGGCTCTTCTTTCTTATCCCAAGAGAGCTTGACACTACATTTCCTTTATTCTTCTGGCCTGATTAAATGGCCGTTGCTGGTGTTGGAAAGAACATTTCCCATCCTGTTAATTAGGAACATGTGGGGAATACTGATTTTGCAGTGCACCTGCTCTCTGATTGAAGGGGGGGCAGGATGTTAATTTTTCCTTTCGGGGAGAGAGGGACTGTGGTATCTTTCCAGCCCCAGCCCCAGAGGGCAGGCCTGGTCTCCCCTTTGGCTGTTTTTTCCCCTCCTTGGTGGTTCTAGCTTGGAAAGATGCTTCTGGGTCAGCTGTTGGCTCCCCCCCCATGCCTGGCCTCTGAGTCTGAAAAAGGATCTCCGTGCTGGGCTTGTTCGCGCTACCATGCTTGCTTGTTGCTAGGGAGAACTTGTTGACTGCAGCATGTTGGCCTTAATTGAATCACAATTCCCCCTTTCACGCTTGCCTACACGAGCTTCTCTTGCCTTGATCCAGCCCTGCCGCATGCTGAGTTAGGCTAGTGCTGGTTGCCCTCTGGACAGCCCTCCATGAAGCCCTGAGCGGATGGAAGGGCATCCAAGTGCCTGCCTGAGAGCCTTGCTTGTTTCATGTAGCTCGAGAGGGAGGAGGGTGGCAGGTGAGGAGACCCTTGCAGTCCAGCTGTCTAGGACAAGCCTCCCTGTTAGGCCACTTGAGGGCCACTCAGGTAGTAGGACTTGGGAGAGGCTCAGTGGAGCTCAAAGGCCTCTTGACTTCTGCTGAGCCCCATGTTCCCACTTGGCAGCAGGTGGGGGCAGGGTTGTTGGCTTACTCCTGGCTGCTTTGGCTGGGAATGATTTAGGTGTGCTCCCCCACCTTTCAGGAGATGCAGAGGGTGGGGCAACTTTCTTTGCTAAGGGTGGACCTGCCCAGACTGGCTTTTCTGTCCCTGTAGTGGTAAGTGAATAAGCATTATGTGGGATGAACCCTGGTTGCAGGGGGT
>JANHZU010007277.1:20983-33709 GCA_032468055.1 Acrochordus granulatus
CCCCCCCCCCCGGTGCTTCCTCAGCTTGGCTTCCAAAAGGCTTGGATGGGGGCAGGTACAGGCCCAGGAAAGATCTTGGCCTCCCCACCTGTCTCCTCCCAAGCAGTAGTTTAGTGAGAACCTGGGTCACTGTGGCAGATAGTGTTTTAAAGCCTGCTCTGCTGCCAGATACTTTCCCTAGGCCCTTTTTTCATTTCTGTCTTAACCCATGTTGACAAGGCTATAGATGTTTTCATTGCTCTTTGCCCACAAAGTGAAGGAAGCTTCCTTCTTTTCTCCCTTTCTAGCCTGGGCCACTGGCTGCCTTTTTTGCTGGAAGTCTGCTCTCATTTCAGTTGGCAAAAATCTTAATAGAAAAGAATATTTGTGGCTCAGGGTTGAACTGTGGAGTCCTTGGTACTCTCTGAGCTTGGTGGTTTTCTTTCAGGAATTTCTTTACCAAAACTAGGTAACATCATAATGATGTGTTGATCCTGTATTCATCCTGTAATGAAAACCTTCCTCTGTTACACAGTGCAGTTGTGTCCTATCTGGTATGGGACAAACTTTCCTTGCGGTATCTTAAAAAACTGTTTTCTGGTCCTTGTAAAATGTTTAGGGTGAGAAACTGGAGGTCCCTGACATAGGCTGGAGCAGCACATCTGGCCTTGCCTCCAGTTTGTTTCTCTCTGCTTTTCCCTCCCCGCCTCTGACTTTGGTCTTCCCAGAGGCCTCTGTCTGCGTGATGGCAGGCTGTAGTTCCCCCCTTGTATGTGGGAATGCAAGGCAGGCTCACAAGTGGCTTCTCCCAGACAGCTCTGGGGCGCTTGCTAGCAGGAGGCAGAGAGACTCTTCTTCCTGAATACCTAGGATTGGTAAAGACACCTGAGCCCATTGTGCTTGGCAGGCCTTGTGAAGGTTAAGCACGTGCTGCAGGAGGAGGCTACAGTTGCCTACTTGCCCTGGTCTGGCCTGGCTGCCAGCAGCAGTTGGCTACTGAAAGTATGGTATTTGTTACCTGCTGCAGAGGAAGCCCCCGGAGGGAACAGGAGAGGGTGGCAAGGGGAGCACCTAGTCAGAAGCAACAAGACAGAGTCTGTGGCTCCAGAGTTTAGCAGGATGAGGCAGACTTCCTCCTGCCCCCATGGCATTTACAGGTGCCCCCTTGGCTCCCTGCTGGCCAGTCCAGGGCTTGCTGAAAGTCAGAGGAGGAGGAGGCAAGAGAGGGAAGCAGGAGTGGCCATCGGCTCCACTCAGCCAGAGAAGAAGGATCTTCCTTGGAGACTGAGCTGTGGGGGTTGGAGGGACCTTGCTCTGGTAGCCTGGCACTAGGGGAGAGAGTGTGTTTAGCAAATCTTTGGATTATATTTGTGGCTAGGAAATTCCTGAACGTTTCAAAGGGGATGCTGGGTTATGGCAGGTTAATGTGAACCCCTTTGCTGGCCTGGGAAAGCTGCTTTTATCTCTGGCATGCCTCACTGTCTCCTTCCTCTTCTCTGGCCATTGGCCTTTTGGGCCAGCCTGGGGAAATCAAGGGAGAACAGAGGAAGCCTCCAGTCCAGCTACATTAGATTTGGAGCTTGATCAGGTTGCAGCCGCTTCCCTTAAGCCTTCATTATGGGAGCTTGCACAACTCACCAACCTCACTACCCCTTTGCAGCAGCAAGCAGGATCTCTGGAGGTCCAGCTAGCTGGGCCCAGACTGGCCTGGTCCCAGTGCTGAGCTGAGCAAGAGCTGCACCTCCTTCAAAAACACTGCCATGGAGATGAAGGCAGCCTCAGTGGAGACGGTGGCTGGTATGCTTCCTCCCCCTACCCAGGCATGATTTCCAGCCTCACTGAAAAGGCATGAGCCCTGGAGGGTCCCCTACAGGCTGAGCTGGGGCTTGAGGAAGCCCACCTTTAGCTGAGGAGGTGGCCTCAGAATGGTGATCACAGACATTCTCTAATTAGTAAAGAGAACAGTCTTAAGTGGGATAGCTGAACTGGGGGATGCAAAGCCTAGAAAGACCCTCTCTGGTCATTTCCAGCTCTGTACCCTGAAAGAGAGGAGGTGGGAGCAAGAAATCCAGGAAGAGCTTTCCCAGAGTTGGCATGTCAGCATGCCATTGCAGAACCAAATGGGGATAGGGAACTGGCCGTGCCTAGTTTCAGGAGCAAAGGTTGCCTTCCATCCTGCAAGCAACATTCCTATTTCTCAGCAGCTGTTGGGAAGGTTGAAGAAGCTCCTGGGAGTCTGCTCTGGTCTCTCTCTTGCGTCTCCTCCCTGCACCCCGCAAAGGCCTGGCATTGGGCCCTACTTGAGGCTGACTTGCACTCTGGAAGATGGATGTGCCTTAACTCCTTTACTGAGGAATGCCTTGTTTGCATATCAATGGAACGGGGGATGTGAGAGACCCGAATTAATTCATGCCGTTTTGCAGGGGCGCTTGGCTGCCTACCGACTGCAGGTGAAGAGGCGTTTCTGAGTGTCTCCAGCAGCTACCATCTCCCCACATGCCTGTGCATGGCGTGGGTTGGAGGGAGCTATGGGGTGGGCAACTGTTAACACAGGTCCTCTTGGCCTGATCTTTCTTTCTGCTGACTTACAGCCATCTCCAACCCCCAGAGTGAGGGAGGGTTGAGTTGGTCCACTGTCCTCTGCCCCCTTTGAAGGGAGCAAACTATTTGACCAGGGATGTTGCAGGGGACTGGCCCTCCCCTGTTCCCTTCCCACCCACTCAAAGTAACCTTCAGAGTCCCCTTTATTTGACCTTTTTCCCCTTTCCTGGAATGCAGTTTCCCCTTTGGAAGACTTAGGAGAGGACTGGTCAGGAAATTGGGGAGGGGGTCTTCTGAGCAATTTTATAGAGAGGCCTGGACTTGCTGAGGGAGGGGTGACGAAAGAGGCAGGAGTGCTGAATGAACCCTATGCTAGAAAAACTCTCCCTTTGGGTCATTACTTCTCATGGCCTGCATCCCTGGGGACTGCCTGGTGCCCAGGAGTGGCCATATGTCAAAGGAAGACCTGCAGCAGTGCCATTGCATTGCCTTGATGCCTCTGACAAATTACAGAAGGGGACTGAGAGAAGTCCACTGGCTTTGTGACTTTGGAGTGGGTTGACTGCTTTGTAGAATAAAATGCCTTTCAGTGGGGGTTTCTGTACAGTTTTTTTGGCTTCAGAAGAGGGGGACAGTCCCCATCATACCCATGTACTCAGGGGTGAGGTAGGGGAATCATGAGAGGAGACCCCTTTGGCCAAGGCCTCAGGCTAAACATACCTGTGAGGAAGGCTCCCATGATTAAGAAGCTGCTCTTTGGAGTTTGGTTACAGGCTGGAGCTTTTCCCCCATTTCTCTGACCCAGCCCAGAAACTCCAGCCAGCAGTCACAGGATTGGTTGAGTCTTGTGCTGGGGTGGAAGAAGTTGGTTCTCAAAGCAGCCCTCTTCCTCTATCCATTCTGAACTGGGGTAGCTGTTCAGTCTATGTGCTCCTACTCAGCTTTAGTGCTCTGGGTTCTGTACCTTTCCAGGTGCCTTGCCCATTGAGCAGCAGCACCAGCCTTCCTAACACTAGGATCCTGAAACCAAAAGGAAGGTCAGGGCAGGTTGTGGCTGATGAGGCCTCTGCCCTCTCTTGGCTTTGGGCTTATCTTGGAGGCTTTCTCTTCTTACTCTGTTGGCTCTGCAGCCTTGCTGCAAGAGACCTGCTCTGGCACCACCTTTTCATAGAGCTTTAGAGGAGCCTTGCCTGGATTTGGGTCAGGATTGCTCCTGAGGGATCTGG
This sequence comes from Acrochordus granulatus, assembly GCA_032468055.1. NCBI lineage: Eukaryota > Metazoa > Chordata > Lepidosauria > Squamata > Acrochordidae > Acrochordus > Acrochordus granulatus. The sequence goes on from JANHZU010007277.1 coordinate 24,730, forward strand.
CCCACCACAAGAGGCAGCTGTTATCCTAGATTTAGGCAGAGCTCCACAGAGGACCATACAGGATCCCAATTTTGCAGGGGATCAAGACAGTACAGGAAAAATTGGGGCAGCTGTGAGGAGGCTGCGAAGATGATGGGGTAGCATTGCCTTGAGAATATGTGACCAGGATAGAGCAGAAGACAAATGAGGGTTGCAGGAAACTGGCAAACAGTGAGAGCAAAGCCCTGCTGGGCCCTGCTTCTGGCTGGTTATTCCCATTGGGGAAGAGGCACCCTATGCTGAGGCCACATTGGTGCTGCAAGAAAGGTCACCCCTGCAAGGCAGCCATCTTCTCTGGGACAGCCCCTGTCTTAACACCTGGGCTGCCCAGATCTGCTCTTGGTCTGTTCCTCCACCTGCCAAACTATCTTCTTTCCCACCAGGACTGACCTTTCTTGTTGCTACTTGGGTACAGTCGCCCCTCAAGGGAAGCTGCCAGGCTGAAGGACAGCGCAGTGCATATGGATCAGGGAGTGAGGTGGGGAGACAGAAAGTGCACAACCCTGTGGAGCTGTTTAGGATTTATGAAAGGAGCTCATGGCAGACTTGCACCACACACCTACCTGCTATGCTGTGATGCCACCCATTTGCATTTTAGAGCTGGTCCCCATCTGGTGGGAGGCCTCTGAGCACCACTTTGCTTCCTTAGGTGGGGAGCCTCAGGCTATCCCCTTGGGCATTCTGGGGCTTAGCAATAGTCCTGAGATAGTGCGACTCCAGCCTCTACCACAGGCAGGGCCAGGCCCATGTTGGCTGAGGCCTTGGTGGGGAGCAGGTCTCCTTTGTCTTCCTGGCAGCCACCAGATCTACTCCTGGTTACAGTGGGTCTAATCCAGCACCTTCTTTCGTCCGCAGGATCCTGCTGGCATATTTGAACTGGTGGAAGTGGTTGGCAATGGAACATATGGGCAGGTCTACAAGGTGAGTGACCAGTGGGATAGCATTCTTTTCTCAGCAGGGATATTGAGTTGTCCTGATTAAAAGTCTGATACAAATATTAATTTATACTCCACCTTTCCTGGGGCAGGGAGCAGGGTTTATGAGAAGCTTTCTTTTTCCTGAGTTCATTTGGTGTGCTACCCTGAGTGAAGGCTGCACCTTTCAGGAACCTTGTGATGGGGGAGACTCTGGCTAGCCCCGTGGCTGAAAGGCTCTTCTGCATGGTACTCTGTCCCCTTCCTGAGCTGCTCACCGCCTCCCTGGGACTCTTGGTGGTTCCCACCAGAAGCCAGAATGGATGGGGCCAGGCTGGCCTTTAGCTATATCTGGCTTTAGAGCCTTCTTGTAGTCAGTTGTTCATTTAGCTGCCTCCTCTGAGCCTGCCTTGTGGGGATGGGGCTTGCTCAGAGGCTTTGCTGAAAGAAGGGTGGTTTTCCCCTCTCCAGGAAGCCTGGCCTCCCTGCACTCTGAACTAAGCCAGCTTAGCTGGGGTCCCCTTGGAAAATCATGGGTGCCCCCCACATATACATGAGCTTCTAGAACCTTGCTTTTCTTTCCAGCAGAGATGCTGCAGCTCTCTAATTGGTCAGAAGGAGTCGACTCTCTTTTCTTCCTCCTACCTTCCCACAAGATGCCAGAACAAAATCGAGGGCAAATGGGGAGTGGCTGGAGTGGGGAGAAAGAAGCAAAGGAGACTGGAGCTCCTACAGCTGTTGACACTCTCCATAAAGGGGCCGCCTACTCCCTGACTAGCTTACTTGCAGGAGTTCCCTACAGTCTGGGCAAGCAATTGTCTACCCTCCCCTGCCCAAGCCAAGATCTTGTTGAGAAGGGGAGCAGATATCTTTTCAGAGAAGTGACCATGCAAATTATCCACTGTTCTCCCTTAGCCAAGACTGAGCAATTTATGGCCAAAGGTTTTAGGGTGGGACCCTCCTCCTCTTCCTTTCTGGCAAGATTGATTTTCTTTTTGCCAGTACCCCTTACCTGTTCAAGTCCTGCCTTGTCAGAAGCAGATTGTCCTGTCCTGACATAAGAGCTGTCATGGTTCCTCCTTCCTTTCTTCCAGTCCCAGCCTTGCTGGAATGTGGCCCCTAAGTCAGCCATCAGTACTAAAGAGGCCTCCTGAGAGGGGGTCTGCCTCTGGCCCCCTGCCAATTCGTCTATGGCTGCAGGCCTTCCTCCCCTCCTTCCCCCACTTCCATGCCAGGGAGGCATTGCACTGCTGAGGGAGGAGGTGTACCAGATAGTTCCCTTCACACTTCAGGGGAGGGAGGGGCCTTTTCAGCGCTGGTCCCCCTTGAAAGGAAGCAGAAGGTGGTTGCCAAGCAACCACTGCCCACGCCAGGCTGTGTGGCAGAGAAGACAATGCCAACATATGGCTGAGGGCAGGGGCGCTCTTGAAAATCGCCTGGTGGCTCTTTCCTTCTCCTCCTACAACTGTGGAAGTGTGGGCACAACTGGAGGCTACCCAGCGGTGCTGAGCTGAAAGGGGGAGTTGACTCCCTTTTCCCAACAACTATGCTTTCTGGGTAGCTAAGAGGAGGGTGGTCTGGCTGCAAGAAGGGGTGCAAATGAGAGCCAGGGGAGCAGCTGGGTTGAGGCTCAGACCAATCTCCCCCTGCCCCTCCAACTTGAGGGGGAAAAGGCTCCATTTGGCCTAGCCCTCCAACCAACCCTCAAGAGGGAGATACACCCTTGCCACTCCCCTCCCCAACATGCTGAGCCCTTCAGGTCTTCTGTCTGTGGCGTTTCGCCTGGCTCAGCTGAAGGTCCCTCATGGTGCCCAGAGACAGGTGAGGCTCAAGAATAGCAGGGACCCAGGGGCAAGGGTGGAGTCCAGCTGGCTCCCAGCTTTTCCCCCTCTTCTCTACCAGGTGGCTGTGAAAACCATGTTCCTGCTGGCCTCTCTTCTTCCTCTCCTAGCATTATCTCCTAGCACTGTCCTCTTCCCAGCCCTTTGGTTACCCCTCCATTTGATCCCTGCGTGGAGGGAGGCAGCTGAACCTGAGAGGCAGAGCCAAGCCCCAGATGGCATGGGCAGGCCTGGAGGATGGCATAGGGGCCAGCAGAGCCAGGCCATGATGACTTCTTGGCTCCCTCTGCTGGCACAAGGATCTCACAACACAATGGGTGCCTTTCTAAAGAGCAACCAGCTCTCTCTTTATTCAGTGCTGTGGAGTGCCTGCTCCTCCATTCCGAAGCCAAGAGCAGTTTACCCTCCCATTGAGGTGGGCTGAAGGAGCCTCCAGAGGAAAAACAGGGTTTCAAGCCAATGGCAGTTGGTGCGGCCAGGTAGAGAAAGGAACAGGGTGAATCGGGGGGGGGGGACTGAAAGGAAGAGCCTTTTCAAGGAAAGAGATCCTCAGAACCAGGGCAGTCCTTGGCCTACTGGCTCTAGTGACAGTGATGATGCAGCCCAGATGCTAGAAGCAATTCTCCAAACACACTGTATCTGGCTATGGAGGACACAGAGGCCCCCATCCCTGCTGCTCCAGACTTCTAACCTGGTAGGGAAGTATAGATCGGGGAGAGGCTTCTCTGGGAAAGCATCCCAGTAGAAATAAAAGGCAGTGGGGCACTGACCATCTGACTGATAGTCCCCTCTCTCTCCTGTCTTCTCTTCTGTCAGGGTCGCCATGTCAAGACAGGGCAGTTGGCTGCCATCAAAGTCATGGATGTCACTGAGGTAGGCTCTCTTTCTAGTGCCAGGAGGCTGGGCAGGGCAGGTCTGAGCCAGCCAGGTGGCTCCAAGGGAGGAGGATGGATTGCTGGGCCCTCATCAGACAGTGGCTGCCCTGGTGTCCAGCAGCCATTGCTGTCCTGGAGGGAATTCTGAGATGAGGGAAAGGGGGACACTGCACTGCCTTGACTCAGCCTCCCCTCCGTAAAAGGATGAAGAGGAAGAGATTAAGCAAGAGATCAACATGCTGAAGAAGTACTCCCACCATCGCAACATCGCCACCTACTATGGGGCATTTGTTAAGAAGAGCCCCCCTGGGAATGATGACCAGCTCTGGGTGAGGCGAGTGGGGATCCCCGAGAGCAATGAGCAGGCTAACCAATCTGCTCCATTGCAGCCATGACCACCTCCTGCTTTTCCCCAGCTTGTGATGGAGTTTTGTGGAGCCGGCTCTGTGACGGATCTGGTGAAGAACACCAAAGGCAATGCCCTAAAGGAAGACTGCATTGCCTACATCTGCCGAGAGATCCTCCGGGTAAGGCTGCAGCTGGGCAGAGGTGCCAGGAGGACACTTGGGGGTGAAGCATCCCATTGGCAGGAAAGGCTTGTCACAGCCAGCCCTTGCAGCTTCTCCTCTCTCCATGCAAGGAGAGCTGCATGCATCTTCTTCATCTTGCTTCCCCTCAGGGACTGGCTCATCTCCATGCACATAAAGTGATCCACCGAGACATCAAGGGGCAGAATGTGCTCCTGACTGAGAATGCTGAGGTGAAACTGGGTATGTGAGGGCTGCTTGGCTGACTGGTATGACACTGCTCTGACTAGTTCTCACAGGATCAGAAAAGGGAGGGCTGGCCATCCCTTTGGGGGAAGGTTGACCAAATAAGGAATGCCCCTGGGAAGGCCTCTCATTCTACACCTGCTCCAGATATTTTACATGGGGGGAATCTGCAACAGGCCCCCTCCCAATGACCAAACCAGATTCGGCTACCCAGATATTACCTGATGTGTCCTGCAGCCATGCTGTGTAAAGTAAATAAATAGCTTTTAAAGTGGGCCTGAAAGCCCCTGAATCAGGTATTCCATTCTGGCAACAGCCCCGAGTCTTTTCCCAAAGGGAGCGCCATGCCCCAGGTCTCATCTGACATACAGAGGGAGCATACGGCAGTAATCCATCCAGGGGATGACCAAGGCTAGAGCTCTTCTCACCAAGGCATCTTGAGCCACCTGGTACATCAGCTGAAGCTGGGGGAAGGTTCCCCCAGCCAGAGCTTCTGCCGGTTCTTTAAGAAGGAGCCACAAGCCCGGAAAATGCCTCCTGAGAAGGGATGCTTGTCCTAAGTAACTGCCAGAGCTGATGTCACTGGATTTTGCTAATGATTATTCACCATGAGCAACACCATCCTGGTGCAAGTTCATCTGTGCTTGGCTCATTTAGCACCATCTAGAAGTACACTGCCTCCAAGCAGCCACTTAGGAGTTGGATTACATCTCCAGCTCAGCCTAAGGTCATAGTGAATAATTAGCTTATTGATGAACAAATTAGGGGTCTCCCTCAGCTGTTCCGCATAGATGTCAGGAAATGTGGGAGAAGCACCAAGCACTGAGGATCCTTCCTTGGAATTCCCAAGGACTCCAGGGTGTTCTCAATTCCCAGTGAAAGGACACTGTGGTTGAGGGCATCCAGTGCTGGGAGAAAGTGACAAGATCCAAGAGGAGGATGCTCCAGCATATTCCAGACGTCATGGGCTGGAGTGACCAGTGGCATTTTTTTCTGGGCTTGGATCTAGATATATTCCACGTAGGAGGCTCTAGTTAATTTGCACTCTAAACATGATGAAGAGGCTGGACTGGGCTGAAGCTGATAGATTGCCAAGTCCAGAGAGGGCCTCTAGAACTATCTCCTGGAACCAGCTGCTCCCCACTCCCCACCATTCAAATATGCAGGAGGGACTGCAGAGAGAAGAAGTCAGTGAGGGGAGGACTTTGTCTACCTCTCTAGCTCCACAAAATCAAAAGAATCCCAGATAGCAACCTAGGAGGACCTCCATCTTGCTGCAGTGGATGCTGCCCAAGTGGCATTAAAGCCAGAAGGTTAGGAGTGGCACAATTGCCTAAAGGAGGCTGGGCACTGGGCACTCTGAACAAGGCTGCCAGCTGGGAGTCTGCAGAGGTCCAGGCTTGGTCAGGAAAGTCATCTAATCATAGGAGAGAGTGCAGAGGTTCACATTCTCTGTTTTCAGATCATGTCTCATCTGCTCCAAAGTAAGAACTCACATATGTGCCCATTTGTGCAGTCAGGGCCAAGGAGGCTATGAACTCAGGAGCAGTACCAGAATTTTTTCCCCAGCTCTTGGATCGAGTCTCAGGAACTGACATCAGAAGACCCTGAAGTACACAAAAAGCCACTGCTGGACAGCTGTTAACATAGCACAAAGCTGGCCATCTCTGGGAGAGTGTTCCCTGCCACTTCAAGGGTCTCACAAACAGTCCTACCAGTCCACCTTCTCCAGTCTTGGTGTCATGGTTCTCGGAAACCTTGAAACTGAGGCAGAGAATAGGGCAACATCCCTCCATCACCAGCCAGGTCTGTGCTTTCATCCACAGCATATTGTGGTAGATGCAGTCTTGATCCCCACAGTCTAGAGACCAGTATGCCCAACAGGCCAGGCACCTGAGCCTAGGTCACAACAACTGGCTTAGAAGAGGCACCTGCACCCTTCTCCCAGAATGGCCTGTTGCTGATTTGCAGAGTGCAGGACCAGTGGGGCCCCCATAACCCCCTAAAGGGTGCCAAGAAGAGGACACATCTGACATTCCTGTGAATTGTGGTGGTCTCTCTTGCCTCAGAAACAGCACTGTTGATTAAGCTGCTCTTGTTTTCTCTGGTTTTCTGCAGTTGATTTTGGCGTCAGTGCCCAGCTGGACCGCACAGTGGGGCGCCGGAACACGTTCATTGGTACTCCTTACTGGATGGCACCAGAGGTGATTGCCTGTGATGAGAACCCTGATGCCACGTATGACTACAGAGTAAGTCTTGGGGAAACCTTCAGGGTGGGTCACCTTGCACGTCAGAGAGGCTGAGTCAGGGGTGAGGAGGGATGGGGGGTGAGGAGACCTAGGTGAAAAGGTATAAGTGGTGAGCAAAGAGTGCTGGAGGAGGGGGGGCATGACTGGCTGGGCCTCAGGCTGGCAGCACTCCCTCTCCTTCACTGTTCCTCTCTTTATAGAGTGACATCTGGTCCCTGGGGATCACTGCCATTGAGATGGCAGAAGGAGCTCCACGTGAGTATCTGCAGCAGCATCTGGGGCAAAGGCATCTCCAGGAAGGGACAGGGCTTGTCAGCCACGGTGCTGCATTGCTCATCTCTTCCTCCTCTCGCTTCTTGTAGCCCTCTGTGACATGCATCCCATGCGTGCTCTCTTTCTGATCCCTCGCAATCCGCCCCCCAAGCTGAAGTCCAAGAAATGGTATGTGTTCCCTATGCGCAATGAGAAATCAATGTGGGATGGGGGTGCCATGAGGAATCCTTTAGTTCCCTTGTTATGCTTTCCTGGGGCTGTATTATCGCAAGATCTGACAAGATCATACCTTATAGAGAGTCTTCAAACAGGGTTGCCCCACTTGCTCTCTGTGTTTCTGGAAAGGGCCAGAGGGAGAAAGTCTGGGTGGGCCGCTGGGCTTGGCTGGACTGCCAGCTTTCCCAGTTTTGGCCTGGACCTCGGGTCATGGTGGGTGGGTGAAGAGAAGGGCCCCTGTAAGTGAGCCTGTTCCTCACCCTCTGGGACAGGTCCAAGAAGTTCATTGACTTCATCGACAACTGCCTGATCAAAGCCTACCCCAGCCGCCCCCCCACTGAGCAGCTGCTCAAGTTCCCATTCATCCGAGACCAGCCCACCGAGCGGCAGGTCCGCATCCAGCTCAAGGATCACATTGACCGCACTCGCAAGAAGAGGGGAGAGAAGGGTGAGTGCAGCGGGGCAGGGCCTGCCTCTGGACAGGAGTGGGTCCAGGTCCTGCCTGCATTGAGCTTCTCGGTGTTCCTCTGGCAGATGAGACAGAGTATGAATACAGCGGCAGTGAAGAAGAGGATGATGGGCGCGGCGAGGAAGGAGAACCAAGGTATGGAGGGCAGATAAGCAGGACCCATTTCTTCTGTGCTCCTATGAGAAGGAGCACCAGGCATGTTGCTGGGCACTCTGGCAACCTGCTGAGCCTCCCTCCTCCTCCAGCTCCATCATGAATGTCCCCGGCGAGTCCACCCTGCGGAGGGAGTTCCTTCGCCTGCAGCAGGAGAACAAGAGCAACTCTGAGGCTTTAAAGCTGCAGCAGCAGCTGGCTGCCCAGCACCGAGACTCTGAGGCCCACATCAAGCACCTGCTGCACCAACGCCAGCGGCGCATTGAGGAGCAGAAGGAGGAAAGGCGACGAGTTGAGGAGGTGGGCGAGGGATTTGTGGCTCTGCTGGTCTCCCCATTCCTGGGGGGTCTCACTCAGCCACTTCACCTATGGAGCCACCCACCACCTTGGCAGGGCCAGGCCACAGCTACATCAATTGCTCGTCCGGCCTTCCCTGCCCATGGAAGCCGTGACACTTTCTCCTCTGCCTCTGCCACAGCAGCAGCGCCGAGAGCGAGAGCAGCGGAAGCTGCAGGGAAAAGAGCATCAGCGGCGTCTGGAGGACTTGCAAGTGATACGCCGGGAAGAGGAGCGTCGGCAGGCAGAGCGGGAGCAGGTGGGCACACCAGAGCCCATTATCCCTGGGAAGGTATAGGGCAGTTCTGCAGGAATCAGTCAGGCTCCCAGTGGGGCTTTCTTGCTTTCCTGGGCGAGGCCAGCTGGGGTCCTGCAGCTGCTCTTGGGTGTGGTTCTGCTGGGCTGCTGCTGCCCTTACTGGTGGCTCTGCCCCTCTTTCTCCCTCCCAGGAGTATATCAGACACAAGCTGGAGGAAGAGCAGAGGCAGCTGGAGATCCTGCAGCAGCAACTTCTGCAGGAACAAGCATTGCTGCTGGTAAAACGGGAGGAGGAGGCAGTCTCAGAGGGAGTTTGCCTGCTGGGGCCGCAATTCTGCCAGATTCCCCTCTATGCCCCCCTGCAGGAGTACAAGCGAAAGCAGCTGGAGGAGCAGCGCCAATCTGAGCGGCTGCAGCGCCAGCTCCAGCAGGAGCATGCCTATCTCAAGTCCCTGCAGCAGCAGCAGCAGCAAGAGAAGAAGCCGCTGTACCACTACAATCGCAGTAGTGCTGCTGACAAGCCCACCTGGGCCCGTGAGGTACCCACAATACTGGGGAGCACACACCACTGCAAAACCTATAGC